>CAJNOJ010000105.1:0-192794 GCA_905250025.1 Adineta ricciae
CGAATTCGGAAAGTGAGAGCGAATGCAACTGCTGCATCGCAAAACAGTCAAAAACGTGAGCTGGAATTACTTCGTCGAATCGCTATACTTCTTGGTATCTATTTAACAAGTGGAATTCCATCGATATTGTTCATGGTAACATCTATTCGACTGATTTACATGATAAATCTAGTTAGTCCATCGGTGGTTGTATGTGTGGAGAAAATATGTACGATTCTGCTGGATCGGGAGATGTGTCAAATGATTAGAGCAAAGGTCTTTCGATTAACACCTGTAACACCGTTTGCAACTGGGCTTGTACTTCTAACCAATGTACCGACACAGAGAACCGTGAGACATAATGTTTAAAGACCATATTTTGATGATTATTGTATCAACTTATTTATAAATCTTCAAAATGTGATTTCTTGCTTACTTGGATATATGAACGTTTGTCACTCTAACTCGATTTTTCACATCATCGAACAGTTTACTTTCAAGGAATCTTCGATGATAGACGCGTATTTCAACATCTGCGTAGCATAATCACGAAGGCATTATGAGAATACAGCTTTCTTTAGACTTGTTTAGAGACGTATGTGCTTCCGTTCAGCGATATACTAAAAAAATCTAGAGAGCCTTCGTAGGTGACACTATCTTTACAGCTTCAAGCTCATATTTCATTTAATGTTGCTTCCAAAAAGACCAATGCGTCGACAAAATGACAGTCTCGAGGTCTTACCGCTAATGCTGCTAGACCTCGATAGATCGTGACATAATCCAGCTGTGGATCGTTTCTCTGTACTATACGCTGCTGCATCAAATAGTTATAAACTTCTTCAAACTTGCTTTCACCTAACAGATCAATAGCTTTTCTAAAAAATAAATACACCACTGTTCGTATATCATCGAGAGAATTTGTGCATACTTTCGTAATCCATCTATTTTCATCCTTATGTCTGTTGATTCAGATGATTTATCTTCTTTGTACTGTTCACTATCGTGTACTGTATCGATTTGTTTGATTGCTCGTGGTATTGCCGGTAGAATGCGTTTGCTATTTGACCAAGTTTTCTGTCTAGTGCTGCTATTATCTTCACAAGATGATTGATTTGTTACTATGCTGTTCATTGCATTCGTCAGCTTGTTTTGCTGATCCGATCGGTTGGTATTGTTCTATTTCAATATTAAAAGTTGAACGTGAGGTATCCTCCTGCAATATCTACTTGATGAGTACTGAGCAGGCGTGAATATAACAATTTCTCGGCACTCGGTCGCTTTAGCGGATCGTCAGCCAACATTCTGCTCATGACAAAAGTAACATCCATGTATTCGAATAGATAAAAAAAACTTACTTTGTGAATAAATCATTTAGCTCTTTACTATATACTTTTGGAAGATAAAATCTCTTTCCTCCGTTGCACAACACGTTTGTCATAATATTCATCACAAATTTACCAAGAATATTATGTTGAAAAGTACACATTTCATATAACAAACAACCGATTGCCCTTTGAGAGAAAATCTCCTGAAGTTTTCTTTGCATTTTATGAACCCTACCAGATATCAGATGTTGCCAAGAACACATTGTTGTTCAATACTTCCGGTGCTAGAAAGTATCTTTTTCAAAGAAGAAAAATAAACAGAACTATTTTGAAATTTATTCGAAAAGAAACTTACGGAAACTCAGTAAATGTTGATGCGACATCAATACTGGGATACGATATGCTCGTAATGTCAAAATTTCCCACTTTGATTATATTTGACTTCAAAAATAGATTTTTTAATTTCAAATTTCGATGAAACATGTTTGACTTATGCATATAGTTCACAGCAGTTAAGATTTGTATCAACCATTCGATAACTTCATCTTCTATCATTGCCTCAGTTTGCGTATTCAAATACTGTTCCATGTTACCATCTTCACAATATTCTGCCACGATATACAAATGATTCTGTTCTGTGAAGGTTTCATGATACTGAATATAAGACATCGAGAAGTCTCGCTTTGACGACTATAGAAAGACCTTACTTTGACAATGTGTTTGTTGTTTAAGTCTACTAGGCGTTTAGCTCTATCGATAATTTCAGGTGTATGTTCATGAAGTGTACCATTCAACGGAATGATTTGTAACACTTTTCTATGAAGATAAATGGTAGATTTATACAAATCGAAAAACTTATTAGATAAAATACAATTCATTATCCGCTTCGACATCAGTCACCAGATACGTTGTGTGGAAATTTTCTTCGCCAAGTTTTCTTTGTAATCGGTATCGATTGTTGTAAATTACCGGCTCACTGTTCTCAACCATTTTTTATCACAGTATGAAATAAAAACACGAGCCGAAAACTTTGGATTTATATTTCAGCGACGCAGAAATTCGTTTCTTATCAGTGACGACAAAACTTTGTCTCTCTCGGCGAAAGATAAGAGAAAGCGATAAAATTGCATTTATGAATACAACAGCGATTGAGAGTCAAGTTGATTTCGTTTTTATTTCGTCACCAGCATCAGAAATATGATAGGAAAGCATTTGACTATACACAATTTGATGAATTGTCGAATTATTACTGTCTCCGTGATAACGACAGGAATTATGATCATGGAAGAAACTTCTTTCTAAGAAGTTGACTGGTAAAAGATAATTAGATAGACATTCTCTGAAGCATGTAAACGCTGCTTTTTTCGTTTCCGCCAAGTCGAGTACTCTTATTACCGCCATATATCAATTCACCGACTTATTTTTAATATCCTCTTAGTTTTTAATTATAAAAGCAGCATTCATTTTGCTTCTACTCTTCGAAATAACATGAATGTAACGTCGCTTGTTAGCAGCAACCTTGAAGACTACCGTCTCGTTGCTCTTATATCGCTCATATTCGTCCTTATAGCTGTAACAATCAGTGCTTTTATCTTCATCTTAGTATGGCAAACCAAACCTCGCCTACACACAATCAATCATTTACTCATGTGCAATACAGCTCTTGCAACTGTTTTCTATTGTGTCACGATGAAAGTCAACTTTGCCTATGTTCTGTTTGGTCAGTGGGATACGAGTGATCTCAGTTGTCGATTTCGTGCGTATTTTGCTTATAGTGGAATTGCCGGAGTCATCTATTCATATCTTATCCAAGCAATTTCGAGATTTTTCTTCTCTGTGCTATCGAACAAATACCGTCGACTGACTTCGTTCAAGACACACTATATTCTGATTATTTGTCAATGGTTTGTGGTATTCTTAGTCACGTCACCTTCAGTCGTGACGAAGGATATTTATTTTGTTCCGCATGTTTTCTGCTGGGTGCCATTGGAGCATGTGATGCATCTAGCCTATACAGCTTTTGCCTATTACATTCTACCAGTTGTAGTTATTGTGACCATCTATACATATATCTATGTACGAATTCGGAAAGTGAGAGCGAATGCAACTGCTGCATCGCAAAACAGTCAAAAACGTGAGCTGGAATTACTTCGTCGAATCGCTATACTTCTTGGTATCTATTTAACAAGTGGAATTCCATGGATATTGTTCATGGTAACATCTATTCGACTGATTTACATGATAAATCTAGTTAGTCCATCGGTTGGTGTGTCCGTTGAGAAACTGTGCACGGTTCTGCTCGATCGAGAAATGTACCGGATAATTAGAGCTAAGATGCGCACAGTAACGCGTGTGACACCGTTCGAAAGTCGGATGGTATTAACAATTGATGACCGAAAACAAAATGCTTGATACCAGCAAAATGACAACGGATAACTTTCTATAAATATCATGTTATTTTTAAAAACGACTCGGGACTGACTACAACATTTATCTCCACCTTTTATACACATGCGATCCGGGCAGTTAGGAACACCTACTTTCTTTGCTGTGGCTAATGTTTATGCAGACAAATGGTAGAAAGAACGATTGTCTGAAGTGTGTTAACACACCAAATATAGGTACAATATAATCGAATCTTTTTCATGAAATCGATTTCAATGTCTATAAAGTGCGAGAAAGAACGCACTTATGTGGATCGAACGTATTTTTTCAAAGTTTACAACAATATTCGCAAGTTTAAAAAAAGTAAAATAAATATTCACTTAATTGTTCATTGTTTGCGTTCGTGTGAGCATTGATAACTACTACTGCTTAGATTTCGAAAATTCTGTGTTCTTCCCGTGTTGACCGGAAGCGTTTGATAATGAAGTATCGTAAGGAAATTAGTGTATCTTCGCACACGAAACAACTGAACAGATTTCCTCGAAAAACGTCTCTTGAAGTCGAAATATGAGTACTCATCGGGTGTTCCAGTTCAATTGAATTTATTAGGGATCGGTATCCAATGCTATTAACTTTTGCTACCGATTCTAATTGCGTTCTGAGATCATTTAGGGATTGCTTCCATTTGTCCACGTCCCACTTGGAAAAATCATCTCGATCATGGGCACAAATAAGAGTTTTATATAATTCGATGCACCTATTTCTCATTCGTTCGTTAACTTCCTCATACCATTGATTAAAATCTGCATCTGTTTTCTTTGCTATGTGTTTATTTTTGCCAATCGATTCTTTTCCCCGTGTATAAATTCTCTCCAACGCGGACTGATCGACTGCAAACCGATTAAACTGTTCTTGAATGTAATTATATTTTTACATCACGCTCTCTGAATCACTGCTGAGTTCTTGTCAATGTTCGCTGACGTGCCGTACAGAAAATACTCGTCGACAGTCTTCACAAGTGAATACGTCTCTATCACTTTTCACATCGTCACGTTCCGCACACTGTTTCTTAGTTGATTCAACACCTATGTTACCAGCCATCGACTTACAAACCATTTAAAAAGAATCACATGTCAATAAGTACGTCGTTTTGCGCGTTTATCTAAAACGAAGAAAGACACGGTTGTACGAAATAAACATTCCATTGCGTGGTGTTGACAAAGAGAAAATCGAATGAATAGGTTCAATATGAATTATATAAAGGTGTCTTTCGTTTGATCAATGAGTAACTGCTGGAGAAAAGCTGTATTTTTCTCCATGATAAATCCTCAGAACAAAAAGAGAATATTTGACGATGCATTTCGTACATTTTTGTTCGAAATGATAAGATGTATATGATTATTTAAAAATGATTGCAAAGGAACGGTAACTCCAACAATCATCTTCACAAGTACATAACATACTGTTTTCGATATCGTTTTTTTTCTCACTTCAGCTTCAATTCGCAGCTAGATACTTTACATTATGAATTGCAAGGTCAGTTCTTTCTAAAGACAAACAAACCTTCGTGAAAATATCTTCAAGCGCCACACGCTGTTTGCATCATTTCTTTCTCTTTCCTCTTCAAACAGTCATATACATGAGGATTTTTGCAATTGTACAAACATACTGAAGACAGAATGTGTCGTAATTTCTTGTTACTATAAATTTCATACTTGCGAAATATTTTCCTTTTCAAATACTGATTGAACTATGTCTGTATATCTCGACGAACGTCAAATCAATCAAATGTCGCACAATGAACTGCGTGAAGACTTGATCAAACGGAATTTAACACCAAAGTTTGTTCGAACTCCGAGAGTATCATGTTATTCTACCTTTGTTATGTTCGTTAGTGGTGATGCCAGGATTTTACGGCGTCGTTTGATACATAATTGTAAACCACGCGAAAAACAATTGTATCAGTTCCTTGCGGTAATCGATTTTGAAGCAACGTGCGTAGCTCGACCACTTGATCCTTACATTCAAGAAATCATCGAATTTCCAATCGTACTGATCGATGTTAGTCAACAAAGCATTGTATGTAAAGACACATTTTTTCGATCCATTTCTAAGACGAATAGTTTAAGATTGATACATTTCATTCGTACTGTCGACCGGTGCTTCAGCCAATCTTGTCGGATTACTGTAAACAATTGACTGGAATAACACAAGAGCAAGTTAATCACGCACCAACGTTTACAGAGGTGTTTGCTAATGTGGAAAAATGGTTGAACGAAAGAAATCTAATACTGGATTCAAAAGAAATATGTTTGTTTATTACTGACGGGTAAAGTGTGTCGTGAACGAACATCATCAATTCGCCTTTTTTTTTGAAATAGGCCTGCAGATTTCAACAAATATTTGCGCAAACAGTGTGAAATTTCTCAAATAAAGTACCCGACTTGGGCATCTCAATGGTTGAATGTTAAGCAAACATTTCGAAACTTTTATTTCGTTACACCCGGTCGTAAGTAGAAAAAAAAACAATCTCTCATCGAAAAAAACGTACGTTTGCTCAGGTATAAAGAATATGTTAGACAGTTTGCAGCTTCAATTTGATGGAAATCTTCACTCGGGTTTGGATGATGCGAAAAATATTGCAAAAATAGTCATTCAACTGATTCAGGTAAACTATCCTTGAGTAAATACTGGACAATATTGAATATTTTTCTAAAAAGGATGGTTGTGTCTTGATACCTAATGAATCCTATACTTCGTCGATGATTCCATCGGGACGATTCGCATCTATTCGAAATGATCCTACAAGAATAAGATGTCTCAATTGTTCGAGATCTCATTTTAATGGTAGATCTTGCATTAAAGACACAAGTAGACGAAGACAACGATCAAAATACCATCGATCGTTATCACGAGAAACGATTCCATCTTTACTGGAATTTTCGTTTCCATCTGCAAGTCGGCGTCTGACGAAACATTAGTTTTCGTACATTTCAAATCAGACAACGCGTGTATTAATAAATGAACAATTTTAGGATCTTCTATCGAAATATTTTTTTTATTGTTCTTGTTCTCATATAATTTGAAAACTACTTTTGCACACATGAAAATACAAAAAACAGTCCATATTCAATCGGATTCATATGAATCTAGGAATACACCGATGTCTCCGGAAAGACTATCAATAATTGCCAAATCTAACTTTTGATCGCTATTGAAATCATCGGAAATGATTGAAGATGGATTGATACCAACTGTGACATGTTATCACGTAACTGGAATTCTCACACTCACCCTCGCCCAAGAGAGAAGAAGAGAAACGAAGTAGGAAAAACACACACACACACATAAAACAACGGAAACATATATATATGTACGACAGGATCAGAAGGAGATTCACATGACGTCATTATATATATGTGTATATGAGAGATCTAAAAGGACGTAATGATGACAATGACGTCAGTAAGCAGCACTACCTCACAAATACAATACTCTTTTTATATCAGGAGTTTTGTTTCCTAATGTTATAAATGTCTAGACTTTTTTCCTCGATTAACTAGGTTATTTCGAGTTTTCACATCTCACATTATAAAAAAATGAATAATTATTTAAAACTGTGTTACACCAGTAGATGTTCTCGACTTCAATGAAAAAGTTGCTAGAAGAATATCCTTTCGTTCCATAAACTCCACTGCGCATTGTTGTAAACTACTAATAAAACTTAAGTCATGATTTGGATTAATATTATGCACAAGTTCATGGCAGGTAACCATGAAATAGAAGTTGATAATTGTGGTGACAATGCTGTTCGATGCTGTCGGTCTGTCAATGTATGCTTGCAGTTCAGCAGCATAGATTTGCTCGAAATAGCGAAGATTGAAGAAAAGTGCACCGTTGGCATTGAATGCTATGCGAGCTAAAACGATCAAAACTGCGAAGAAAGCTCTTTTCGATGCATGCACTTACATCCGTTGAAATCCCGATAGAGATGCAACGATTCAGTGGGCAGTTCGAAAACATGTTCAGCCAGATTGATCAGTATGTGAGTGAGCAGCTCGGCATGATCGATCATATCAAGTGTCATTTTAATGCCTTTCTCAACAAATAATGGTATTAGAAGGTCAGAATTACGATACATTTCCATATTAGCATTCGGTACGACTTCACATGATTCATAATGCTCATTTCTGACATATCCATCATGAATAATCACAGAATCAGGATATGATCGACTTTTTTTGGGTAGTCGACGTAATTGTTTGCTCATCTTCTGACTTCTGGATTTGAAATCTTCAGTAGGAGGAATGACTGTGTCTGATTGATGATCATGCGGACGATGTGCCCTTTCTGGCAAAGGCCTGATCGAATCCGCTGTCGTCACTCGATCCAGGAGTTGATCTTCGTTAGGTACAACAGCTGTAGCGTGATGAGGAGGTGGCTGATCACTAGATATTATAGGATATTTAGATTTCTTGTTGGACGGACGGAGAAACTTGAATACGCCGAAAATACTGAAAACAAAAATCAGAATGATCTGTTCATTACTACTTATCAAATCCGTTGATAATGCTGCTTACGCGGCTAATGGTAATGGAATATTTCTCGATTTCGTTTGTGCGTCTACATCTTCCGGTGGTGCTTGGAAATCGTGTACTACGTAAACAAGAGAGGTCTGGCCTATTAAGACTTCTCAAATCAACATACGTCTCGTTTCTAGCAAAGATCTCACAGGAAGACCTTGTCGTTCTAGTGATTCCAACGACGATGTCAGTCGATTGGATATGATATGAATCAATGCTTCGGATGCATTATCGAAAACAAATCGTGCCAGTTCACTGGCAATGTCAAAATAATCGTAGTCCGAAATGGATGTATCATGTCGAAGATACAATACTTGTTCATTTTCTTTCTTTTGCAATGTACATGAACTGCTGTTTTTTGACTAAAATTACCAAAAACAATTTAAATGAGTAATCACCGGCAATAAATACTGACGTCGAGTAATTCCGTTCTATTTTGAAATGTCAAACTGCATTTGATATTTTTAACTTCCACAACTAATAGACTCTTTTCCAGCATATACAAACGTTCTTTGTTCAAACTAGCTAATGGTTCACCCTAGAAAGCAAATTGAATCAATGTATAATCCCGACATTACTGACTTGCTTATCGACGAATAGGATATTCAAACGTTGCTGGATTTTTTCTTTTAATTTCTTCGTTCGCTCGGTTGGTGAAGATCGTCCTAGAATTATTCACAAGTTTGTAATCATGTTATTCGTTGCTCGTTTACCTGTCGGTACGAGATCTCGAGTGACACATTCGGATAGCCATTTTGCTCCGAACTGGCGATATAATTTATTTAATTCCACGTCATTCGAACAGATCGGTTCATGGGTCAGTACACATTGCGGATCATCGTTGAGATAAATTTGTGTCGGTGTGACGATCCGATAGAAGTGC
Source organism: Adineta ricciae (assembly GCA_905250025.1). Classification (NCBI taxonomy): domain Eukaryota; kingdom Metazoa; phylum Rotifera; class Eurotatoria; order Adinetida; family Adinetidae; genus Adineta; species Adineta ricciae. The sequence continues at coordinate 9,156 of CAJNOJ010000105.1, forward strand.
GTTTCATAACCAAGGCACCACGGTTCGGTTTTTAATCGTTTTTCCAACGGCCCATGGAGAAACTCGGGTGTTTTAACTGACACAACTGCGATTCGTTTCAAACAATCCGAATAAACATCGATCTTTTGCTTCACACTCGTGTGATCATTTGTAGTATTGGAAAAATAAGTTTTCTGTCGATCAAGAAGCAGCTCGGCAAGCAAGGGAATCGTTGGATAATGAAGTACACCGATCGTCAAGAGAAATGCATTTCCTTCGAGTCCAAAATCCACATAATCGATCAGACCAGCGGTATTCAAATCGAGAGAAATTGAACTATTCGCTTGCCGAATGAAAACTTGCGTTGGTTTCAATAATACTGGTGAACCATCCAAAGGAATGAAAGCCACGCCCGACAAACGTTTAACAAACGTTTGATTGAGTCCTTCAAGTCCATTTAAATACGCGAATATTGAACCGGCAGATGTTGTGGTTAATAGTTCTGTTTTTCGTTCCATAACTTTATCGAATGCTTGTGTGATAGTTGATTGTTCTTTGATCCCGAGCAATGAAATGATATAGAACTTCTCGAATAGTTTCACTACTTCAGGGAGAAGAGTAGCATAGAGTGGATTTGATTTGAGAAAGACTTGATCTATTCTGGATAAGATAACTTCACGATGATTTGCCAGATTTGATGGAAGAAATAATTGTTGAATGTCATTTGTTTTCCAGACTATTGAATAGTGTTTTTGAAAGTTCTCTGCTAAAAATCGAAGTGCTAATGGTAGGTCGTATCCGCGTTTCGATTTTTGAACGTCGTGTCGTTTATCATTGTGTTCAACAATGATTCGATCGATCAAGCTAGTCAAGTCGGGTACTTCTCGTACACCTAACTCTTTCAACAACGCGAACTCTGCTGAATTTCGATCGATATCAAGCCAGTCGAGAATGAGTAATTCATTCCATTTGAGTTGTTCCGCAACAGATGGAAAATGAAGATTATGAGGACAATAGAGTTGTTTAATTCCAGTTGCAGAGTGTAGTGTTGATCCTCGTAAGAATCGACTTGCTTTCAACGCTTGGAAATCAGCATCGCTCATATTTTTCCGTTCCTTCACCAAGTTTTCAATCAAAGTTCGCATGGCCTCTTCAGTCAATCCCGATCGATTGCTTGATGTAACAATCGCTTGGATATTTACTACCCGGCAGCCGATTTGTTTGAGGAAATACCGGGAGACAAGATTCTCATCGGAATCATTGGCATTACTTTGACTGTGTGCCGTTTTGTCTGGTAAAAGATTCAGTGTGATCATGGGTGAGTCCGATGTTGACATCTGAGATGGAATATACGATTCATTGGGCACTCGCATGCCTTGTGTTGTTGGTATACATTTAATATTGGAGAGAATTGTTTTGATTTTCGACCATTTGGATTCGGAAAAATGACTAGAGTGATTCGATAGATTACTCAGAAGACATGTTGCTGTTTTCGTTTCTCGAAATAAATCGTGTTGATTCTTGTGTAAGTAAAAGTCTATAAGTTCTTTAAATGTACACGGTTGCAAAAATAGATTGTACTGTAATTGTTCTCGAGAGAAGTGTTCGGCTATACTGACCGGTAAGACGGATCTTGGCAGTGGAAGAACGGATGAAATATTTGACGCATCGTAATGAATCATTTGTTGAAATGAAATTTTGAATGAAGTTGTCGTTTTTTGGAAACGTGTGATTGATAGGATGTCTTTTACGTAGGAACGATCATTACTACTACAAGTACAAAGCCATTTCAACAGCTCGGTTAGTTCGTTGAATGAAAGGATTGATGTGGCCAAGTGTTTTTTGATGAAAGATTTATGAACAACATGAATCATTTGATATTCTTTCAGCGCCGTAAAGAAATCATTTTTTGTCAGGTCAAATGGTACAAGTGGAACAGAAAGAAATCCGTGAATATGTTCAGCATCGGCAATATATGCTGCAGTAGATGGTATCAACGACAATTGTTCTGCCGATGGCAGTGCTTTCACCGGAACGAGAATATTTTCCACAGAAGCAAAAAATCCACTGCGAACGATGTTACCTATATTGGACAACATGTATTGAAATTCATATGAAATCCAACATTGACTTACCAACTTTTACATTGGGCGTTGTTGGTTGAAAAGAGTATGTTTTGATCAACGTACTGTAATCGGAATAGTGGTTGCGAGAGATCATCTGATCATAGAGAATCCGAGCAATTTGTCCCACAGCTGAAAGAAGTTCTGTATTCCATCGAGCTATGTNTTTTCGAACGTCCTGTTGTTTATCATTGTGTTCAACAATGATTCGATCGATCAAACTAATCAAGTCGGGTACTTCTCGTACACCTAACTCTTTCAACAACGCGAACTCTGCTGAATTTCGATCGATATCAGGCCAGTCGAGAACGAGTAATTCATTCCATTTGAGTTGTTCCGCAACAGATGGGAAATGAAGATTATGAGGACAATAGAGTTGTTTAATTCCAGTTGCAGATTGTAGTGTTGATCCTTGTAAGAATCGACTTGCTTTCAACGCTTGGAAGTCAGCATCGCTCATATTTTTCCGTTCCTTCACCAAGTTTTCAATCAAAGCTCGCATATTCTCCTGAGTTAGTCCCGGTCGATTGCTCGATGTAACAATCGCTTGGATATTTACTACCCGGCAGCCGATTTGTTTGAGGAAATACCGGGAGACAAGATTCTCATCGGAGTCATTGGCATTACTTTGACTGTGTGCCGTTTTGTCTGGCAAAAGATTCAGTGTGATCACGGGCGAGTCCGATGTTGACATTTGAGATGGAATATACGATTCATTAGGCACTCGCATGCCTTGTGTTGTTGGTATACATTGAATATTGGAGAGAATTGTTTTGATTTTCGACCATTTGGATTCGGAAAAATGACTAGAGTGATTTGATAGATTACTCAGAAGATATGTTGCTGTTTTTGTTTCTCGAAATAAATCGTGTTGATTCTCGTGCAAGTAAAAATCTATAAGATCTTTGAATGTACACGGTTGCAAAAATAGATTGTACTGTAATTGTTCTTGAGAGAAGTGTCCGGCTATACTGACCGGTAAGACGGATGTTGGCAGTGGAAGAACGGATGAAATATTTGACGCATCGTAATGAATCACTTTTTGAAATGAAATTTTGAATGAATTTGTCGTTTTTCGGAAACGTGTGATTGATAGAATGTCTTTTACGTAGGAACGATCATTACTACTACAAGTGCAAAGCCATTTCAACAGCTCGGTTAGTTCGTCGAATGAAAGGATCGACGTGGTCAAGTGTTTTTTGATGAAAGATTTCTGAACAACATGAATCATTTGATATTCTTTCAGCGCCGTAAAGAAATCATTTTTTGTCAGGTCAAATGGCACAAGTGGAACAGAAAGAAATCCGTGAATATGTTCAGCATCGGCAATATATGCTGTAGTAGATGGTATCAACGACAATTGTTCTGCTGATGGCAAGGCTTTCACCGGAACGAGAATTTTTTCCACGAAAGCGAAAAATCCGCTGCGAACGATGTTACCTATATTGGACAACATGTATTGAAATTCATATGAAATCCAACATTGACTTACCAACTTTTACATTGGGCGTTGTTGGTTGAAAAGAGTATGTTTTGATCAACGTACTGTAATCGGAATAGTGGTTGCGAGAGATCATCTGATCATAGAGAATCCGAGCAATTTGTCCCACAGCTGATAGAAGTTCTGTATTCCATCGAGCTATGTACGGATCTTGTAAATTGAGTTCTTCACGTTCGACAGTCGGGATAAAATGGCTGTAGACATGCATGCCTATGCCAATCGATTGGTGTGTTCCAAGTCCGATAAACACAAATCCCGATGGATCAATTTCGTTGTTATCAAGCAATTTCAATGGCAAAATCGAATTCAGAATTCTCTTTGACAAAGATGGTTCACATTGCTTTTGATCGCGAATCGTCTACAGAACAAAAGAAAGGAAGATTATACAATAGAATTAAGTTCGATATTCACCTCAGTTGGGACGAATAAAAGCTGAATTTGAACCGTTGATGGTAAACTTTTCAGATTTCGTTGAACATAAGCATAAAACTGTTGATCGACATAAACGTTCGCTTCGACAGTAATATGCCCTAGAGTCATCGATGTAGTATTATCAATGGTGAGTGTTTGTTCTGTTAGATGAAAGGAGTTCATATATAGCATTTGATTGACTGAATGTTGCGGTTTAAATGCAAACGTGTTTAGGAGTGGAGATTTCGTCTTCGATATTTGAAAGACATTCGTTGAATTGATTGTTATGGTAAGATTTACAAGATTTCTTGTGAATGAAAGAACTACAGTAATTACAAAGAAAAGAAAGTGATTGAGAAATACTTTCGATTTGTCTGTTACCTTTTGCAAAATAAGTTTTCAATTGAGTTAAATCGATTGTTGGTACGACTGCTTTTGTTTCTTCAGATGATTCGGTACTCAGAATATAAGCATCTCGCATGTGAAGAGTAACCGAAGTTTTACTCGACTGTTGTTGAGCAGGTAATTGACCATGTTCATATAACAATCTATCGCCTTCCCACCCGAATTTTATGTACTCCTTTCCTGAAGTAATCATAGGCTCTTCTGCATATGAGAATACCGAGAAAAATCCTACACCGAATTGACCAACAGATTGTGGATCTGTATTTCCCTCGGCAATAGTAGCCACACGTTTCCAATCAGTTTCTGAGAAGACGTTCCCATTGTTTATCAAACGTACTTCAATAATCGTTTGACCATGAAAGTTTTTCTCATCTGATGATGACTGCGGTGCATCGCATATAATCTGCAATTGAAATGATGTTGCTTTCGCATCATCAGCATTTTGAATAAGTTCTCGGATAACTACAAAATCAGATGAATATTGAGTGAGAATTTTGTCAACCATCTTTCGCACATTGACACCAACTGCGTGCCATCTTTCATTTCGCTGCATATTCGATTGATGAGACAATATTTTAACCTTTGTAACACTGGCTTTCACTGCTTGATAAAGATGAGAGTAGTGTCGGCAGATCTCCTCTGGTAAATGTCAGATAGCAAAGAATATCAGCACCCCTCTGTTATGAATCACTTTGTTTATATCACATGACGATAAGAAAGACTAATACATTAAAAGAAAAACCAACAAGACTTTGCTTATTGTTGACAAACTCTGATATTCATTTTCTTAAATGTGTTTCAAACGAAGAATGTGTCGCTAAATTCATCTTTTACTAAAAGCGTTAGTTTGAAGTATAGTTCTTTTAAAGATCTGCTGTCAAATCATAGAAATCCTTTATGCTGCATGTATGGCTTTGGAGCAACACCAATACCAAATCCAAAATCAAGAGGCTTCGACAATGTCCAATAGCTTCGACCATTCAATGTACGAAGTCCGGTCAAAATAATAGATCTTTTTCTTAGCTCATAGATCAAACGATGTGGTTCATATTTACAACTGAAACCGCCTTTGTAAGCCAATAACGGTATCTTCTTCTCGCGTAGAAAAGCAATCTACAATAACAACTGTATTAGTTCTATTATGATAAAACCAGCTAGGATATCCCCACTCACCGCTTGCCGCGTAATTTCGGAATCGTCGACATCAGCCAAGTGAATGAATAAGGGACCACACCGATAATTAGCCGGATTCCATGACAACATTTCTCAAGCACACTGCCGTACAACACTCAATTGCAATTTTCACTTTCTTACCACCTATTTTGTAAAAAAATCGAGTTTTTTTTCTCGTTCTCCTTCCTTTTCTCAATGCGATGTCAATGGTTACGTGTTCCGTTCTTCAAAACAACATTTTTATTCATTCAAATAATTCCATTCTACACAATAAAACGCGAGTGAACATCATTTCTACTCTCTACTAAAGCGCTACGAATATGTATTTTAAAACGTTCTTGGACTTTATTCAAAATATCCGCTTCATCTTGACTTGAAATAATCGTTAAGATCACACCTTTCGTACCAAAACGACTGGCACGAGCAGCCTAGGTTGAAAAATATCTTCAACATAAATATAACGGTATCAAATAGGACGACCTTACTCGATGAAGATAGGAATCGATGTCTTCCGGTACATCGTAGTTAATTATAAGATTGACACGTTCGAGATCGATACCACGTTCAAACACATTTGTTGCGACAACAAGACGCGTTCGAAATGCTTTCAAGTCTTCATAAACTATCAAACTAAATCAAACTTCTCATTGAAAATCTGAAAGATTTTTTTACACCTACCGATCGCTTCGAGGTAGATCATTGTGAATCTGTTTAGTTGGAAAACATTGATCTACTAAAAACTTGCATAAATAGGAACAGCGTGCTGTTGAGTCAACAAATATGATTGCTTCATCAAATTCTAATTTATCTAGCAACTTAGCTAGCTTTGTTGATTTCTTACGTTCACGAGAATTAACGTAAAAATGTTGAAGAAGCTTTATACAAATCATTTACAGATTCACATATGAAATACAAGAAACTTACTCGAGGCATTAATTTACTTTCGTCATGGATATAGAGTTCTATTGGCTAAGAAAGCTTTGATATTGATAGTATAAATCAGACTATGATGTTGACCTACTTTTCGCATGAATTCCTTACAGATCGGTTGAATGAATTCATTAATTGTCGCACTCAGCATCAAGACTTGGTTATTCATTGACGTCATGTTGAATATTTTACGAACATCTCGACGAGTATCTGAAGAACAAGGAAAAAATCTCTACACATAAAGAAGAAGCCTGTTTTCACCATGCATCTTGAAGATCTGATCGCATTCGTCGATGATAAAATATTGAATAAAATCTAATCTGAGTGCTCGCATCTTAGCTAATGCTAAAAGTCGACCAGGAGTTCCAATGACGACATGTGGACACTTATTTCTCAGAATATATCTATTTTCGGCTGTGGATGTGCCGCCGACAAAAGTCGAAACTTTGATGTTTGGCAAATGTTTAGAAAATCGTTCGTATGCACTAGTTATTTGGAATGCTAATTCGTTCGTAGGGCAGACGACGAGAACTGATACCTGAAAAATAGGGAACATTTCAGGATGAATACTCTCCTAAAATGTCTAATCATACTTGTCCGTCGATTGGTTGAAGCTGTTGAAGTGTTGCAAGTACATAAACCGCTGTTTTACCTGTACCTGATGCACCTTGGCACAGAATATCTCTGCCAAGGATTGCTGACGGTATCGCTTGCTTTTGTACTGTAAAAGAACTCGATGTAAACCTTTCTTATTCACGATTATCTCAAACCTTCAGATGGATATTCGTAACCAGCGTCAGTAATTGCTTGGAGCAATTCAGTTTTCAGTTGAAAATCTCGAAAACTATCGGACTTCAATAGATCTTTCAGCGGTTCAGTTACATCTTCGTCATCATAATCAAGAAGTCCATGATCGTCAAACATATTTGATGCTTAAGAATATGGGTTTTGAAAAACAAACTCAATAAATACTCATTATCAATGTAAATAATTACACTCAATTGTGAAACACATGAGTCATATCGACGAGAACGGAGAGAAAGTACGAATGTATTCTTTTCCATTTATTACATGACAAGCAAAACATGTGATTTGCACTACAGTCATTCATTCCACATTTTCTTCAGTCTTATCGATATTCCTTTGATTTCGACGCCGTTCAACATTGTTTCGAAAAGCTTTAACACCAATTCGATGTAGATAAACTTCCCGTTGCCGTTGTAAGGTCGTTGTTATCGGATGATAGTCTTTCGGGCGATCTTTTTTCACATTATCGGCAGCATCAGCTTCAATACCTGCTAACGACGTGTGCAAAGTACCGAGAACGTTTTTCGTTAAACCATCAAGTATGTCAACGCAATGCATACGATCGTTTTCACATATGGGCATATTCATCGCCGCAAAAAACAAATGGTTCGGCTTCGGAATACGTAATGGTGGTTCGAGACCATCGACGAAATCTGATAATTGATCGTAACGTATAAATTGCGAACCAGAGGGATCTAAGTGTTGCCATTTCTCATAATACATATCATAGTCATCATCGGTTAAACCCTACAATTAGCAAAGTCGAAAATCAATTCTATTCGTCGTCTATTTGCTTACTTGCTGCACGTCATCTTGAGCCTGAGAGAAATTCTCCAGTATCACAGCGATGTACATATTAACCTAGAGCGATAATAGACAATTGAAAATTGCGCTATCAACATTCTTTTGTACTTACTACAACAAACGAAGTCATGATCACAAAACTCACGAGAAACCCGGTTGCAATTCCCATATTACCACAATCGCCACTATTTGACGGCGAAGGTATCGTTGGGTCACAATCCGGTGGTCGATCATTCGCTAATGCTTGGAAAACACTCGACCAACCGGCTGTCGTACACATTTGAAAGAGCACAATCATCGCATTCGGGAACGTTTCGAAATTGAATAGATCTGTGATACCAGCTGACTTTCTCACATACGCAAAGAAGGACATACCGAATATTGAATAAATGAACATAATAAGAAAAAGAAGTAGACCAATATTGAATAATGCAGGTATTGAGACAGTTAATGAGAAAAGTAATGTTCGAATACCTTTGGCTCCTGTGGAGAGAAAAAGAAAAGTTTCAATTACGATTCATTCGATTGAATCAAACCTTTGACGAGTCGCAATATTCTTCCTACACGTACGACACGAAAAACACGTAGTAAAGTTGGATTGACAAAAAACTGAGCCATAATCTCCTTCAATGTTTGTTCTATGGAAACATAAAAAAAACCTCATATTTTAAAAATAACATGCATAACCTACCAAGAATTGATGCGGCGACAATGATGAAGTCGAAGACGTTCCATGGGATTGTAAAATATTTAAAATTCAATGCAATCAACTTCATAAAACATTCAATCGTAAATCTAAATCATCAGTACAGTTGTAGCACATCTCTCACGACAACTCATCCTTACGTTGCAACGAAAAACTGATTGACATATTCCAAAACGTAACTATAAGTTCGGCTTTGATTGTAATGCTCAAGACACATGCAAAGCATATTAAGAAAGATGCATAACATGATAAATATGTCGAATTTTTGATTGGTCGTTACATCGAAAAGAAACCGTGCCACAGCAAACTAGAAAAATATCGATTGTCTATCCGACATATATTTATAGGAAAGATTTACTCTCGGTCTTGGTAATGCTTTTGTCGGCTTTTTATTTCCTAGTTTTTTCATTGCGTTATAATACTTCTTTTGATCTTCTGTCATAAACATTTCAATCGCACCGGTTTGTAACTAAAAGAGAAACGCACAATTTTTGTTATCATAGAGATAACAGAAAGTAAATTAGCTACTAATCGCTTCTGCTGATTGAAATTATCGATTACAACGCCGATAAATAAATTCAGAATGAAAAATGAACCAAGTATAATAAATAGGACAAAGAAGATAAGAATATACACATTCGCTTCATATTCCGGTTGAACGTCGATCTACGAATGCAGGTGAACAGAGAAATTTCCAATAAGCAATTTCTTACTTCTTTCGCATCGGTTGCATCAGCCATGATTTCAACCCAACCTTTGAATGTCGCCTAATCAAAGCAGAAATTCGTTACTTTTCTTCCATTTTCTAACTTACAACTTGAAATAACGACAAATAACCCATGAGAACATTATCGAAATTCAGTCTTGAATTCTCCCATGTGAAGTTTTTTTGTAAACAATCGACTTTGTTCGTGACATTCTCGGATACATGTACTCGGATATGTGTGTTCACATAAACACATTTATAAAACTTTCCCGCGAACAGCTGCACACCCATAATGGAGAATATTAACCAGAATACCAAACAAACCAGTAAAACATTGAAAATCGCCGGTATAGCACCAATCAAAGCATTGACAACAGTCTATTCAAACAAGTAAAGAAGGTTATTTACGAAAAAGATGCATTTCTCTTACTCGAATGGCTTCGAATCTTGACAAAGCTCGCAGTGGACGCAATGCTCGTAGTGTCCTCATAGATTTAAATGCTGGTATATCAGCAATATGAAACAGATCAAGTATAGTTCCAAGAAGACTAACAAGGACAATGAGAAAATCTAATCGATTCCAACCGCTTTTGAAATAAGTACAAATCCCATACGCAAACCATTTAATAATCAATTCACTAGTAAAGATAACCGTAAAGATCTTGTCAAAAATCAATAAAACTTTCGAAAATAAGACTTGTTGCCGTGTATGAATATCCTCCAATGCCTTCAATGCAGAAAAACAAAACAGATCATCGAACGCTTTTTCACTTGCAAATCAACTTACTAAAGTTAAACTACTAACTAAGATACTTATTAAGATAACCCATTCGAAATAGCGATGATCGACAAGACGAAGAGTCAAATGTCGAAGATATGTCCAATAGTTTTGAACGATCTCCGGAATATATGTTGAACAGCAGGAGAAATGTTTCGATATACCACTCGGACAACAATCGGGTGGGAAATAAAGAATTTCATGGTTAGTCGGCGACGTTTCGATATCGGCGAGTGTCATTCGAGGAAGATCAGGAGTTAATTCAATTTCAATTGCAAGAGCATCATCCTCTCGAGAACACAGACGTTTAATCGATCGAATGAGGAAATGAACGAAACGTCGAATACGATTGATAGCTTCAGTGATTTTATCCTGTTCAGTTTCCTTTTCGTTGAACACATCGGAACCAAACGATGCAAGTAGAAGTGCGAGAAATGAATTCAATATCTAAAGTAAACTCTACACGTACTTTTTGATCATTCGGAGTTTCAAATCATATACCACAAGATTGCCAATGATGAAAGTAAAGAGAAAGAATGGAATACACGGCCAGCCAGCACATTCGAGACATACCCACATAGATTCAATCCATTCACCGCATAGGACACGAAAGACAATCCTTTTCGAGAAAAAAAAGCACATTGAATTTCACTTGTTCGTAGGCACAAACTTACATGAATGCGTGGAAAAAATCGAAGAAATTCCATCGTGGCATGTCCTTGCCGAATTTATCAGCATATTTTTGACCGAACAGCTAAAAATGAATCGTTTCAATTAGATTTCTATCTGAATCTCGCATTATTTACCTGCATTCCCATCACGGCAAAGATAAATATAATAATGATAAGAACTAATGTTAAGTTTCCCAAATCTCCCAATGATTTTCCAATAATTGACACAAGTCGATTCAGCGTTTTCCATGATTTCGCTAATTTAAACACTCGTAACTATACAACATAGGAAAACATTCGAAATACATCACCGAAACTTGACTTACTAATCGAAATGAACGTAACACACTCAAACCCTTGACATTGGCAAGACCTAACTCAATAAGACTCACAGTAACAATGATTAAATCAAAAACATTCCATTCATTCTTGAGAAACTTCGCTGGAGTCAATGCAATGATTTTCAATATCGATTCAGCCGTGAATATACATGTAAACGCATAATTTCCTGTTGTTAAAATTCGTGTCATATATTCACTTTGACCGTGATGATCAAGTGCCATGAATATCGTGTTTATAATGATGCATATGGTGATAAATAAATCAACAAATGCGTCCAGAACAAAAAACGCAAGAACCGCCTATAAACAATAATTGAATATCGATAGTTTCGATGAAAACAATTTACTTGAATTCGTTGAAATACGGTCGATTGACAACTCCATGTGCAACAATAAGTCTGCAGAAATTTAAATAACGGTCGATCACACAGATTGGATTTCTTCGCATCTGAAACTGAAAATATGAGAAAACATTGTTCTTAGGTAATAGATTTCTCACTTTGTGATGGAATAGTCATGGTATCCAGTTCTTGAACAGGTACGACTTCAGACAGTAGAGCACATTGTATATCAGATTCGATTTGATCAAACTTTGATGAAAGAAAAACTTGTAAAAAGTCTGGAAATGTACGTAGTTCTTACTGTATCGTCATTTCGATTTCGTTCCGATGAATCATTGTTGAATTGTTGACTCTTTCTTGACAACTGCGATGGATTTATCTTTGTATTTTGTTCAGAATCGACCGACGTTTTTGAAGATAATATCTGTTTACGTTGATTTTCAATTTTTTGCCTTTCGAATTCTTCATTTTCGGCTGCCGCTTTGGTTTGCTGTTCAAGATACGATCGAGCAACGATAGCTAAGATTAAATTGACCAGATAGAACGAGCCAAAAAAGATAACCGCAACGAAATAGAAGAAATGATAACGACCAGCTGCTGATAAAACCTAAAAATCAAGCATTTCGTTAAGATTTTGTTTAGAAAATCCTTACCAGTTGGTAAAGATTCTCCCAATAATCTTGTGTCATCAATCGAAAACATGAAAGCATTGCCCAACCGTAATTATCAAAACTAAATCAACAAAAAAGTGAGCATTAAAACGAGGTATAAGTGAAATCTATGTACCTTGTGTATCCAAAATCCGGACTAAACGGCATAAACAAAGAATCTTTGTAAGAATCAACAGAGAAAACTCTTACTTTTCACCTCGATCTCTCAAACAGACATAACCTTCGGGACATTTATTCGTTCCACTTGAATTACCACAAAGAAAGTAAAGATCATCTTTCCGATACCAATAGGCTAAAAACGATCAAATCATCATCCATACATCACAATGGATTTCTTCACATACTTGCATTATTCATCTGTGTTAGATACACACCATACGACATGTTGGAAAGATTCGAAATATTTGAGAATGAGTCATATGTTGGTACACATTTTTGTCGAAGAGTACCTGTATACAGTTGCATACCTATCTAAAATGGCAAATTTTGTTTTCAATATAATCAATCGTCTTCCTGTTCGATCTCAAACCAAAGCGAATATTGAAAGAACAAACGTTGATAGGACGACAACATCTCGCAGAGAGATAAATGATTGAATCAATGCATTCACAATCGTTTTTAAACCTACGAAAACGAATTCGGTCAATTTTCACTCGATAAATAGAAAATATTTTACCAGGTACAACCGCAACAGTTTTCAGTGCTCGTAACACTCGAAATGTTCGTAAAACTGCAACGTTACCCAAATCAACAAAAAATCCCACATATCTAAAAATTCATTCAGTTTGATATGTCACATCGAGAATCGCTCTTTCCAGACATACGCAAGTGAAATCACAACAAAATCCAACCAATTCCACGGATCTCGCAAAAATGTATATTTCCCAAGAAGAAATCCGCGTGCCAAACACTTAATCAATGCTTCCATTGTATAAATGCCCGTAAAAACATACCTACACATGTGAATGATTTATTCTGACAAAGAACTTCACTGAACATCACTTACTCGACAGCATCGGGCACGTCCTTCATCGTCATAAACACACAATTTGTCAGAATCGTCAGAATAACTACTGTACTAAAAAGTGAATGAGTTAATAGTCGTATAGCTACACGTCGAATCCAATTGAAAGGAGATAGAAGAAATAAAGCCGGTGTTGAACTGAACCGAAATATAGTTTTACTTGAATTAATAACTAGAAATACCTAGGATTCTGAAAATTAACATCGAACTTTGTCAAATCCTCAACATACATCATCCGCTTCATAGTAATCATCGATTTCTTCGATTGGCTTGCCGATCAGTTTCTTTGGAAATCTAGTTCTTACAACGTCAGGTAATTTTTCTCCAGTCGCTAGTTTTTTATTCGGTAATCGTTTGTCACTGGTTTGTTGTTGTTGTTGTTGTTGTTGAGAATGTTTAATACGTTCAAATGATTCATGTGTAAACTCGCGAAATACAATCGAATCGTAATCCATTAGACGTTGTTCTTGATGCCCCGACGATAAAGAGAGAAGACAATCTCGGCAAAGATATTTTGACGAAGAAAACGTGTATTGATAACATCAAAATAACTTCGACAAACAATATCAATGTACGGAAGCGGAAAAGGTCGAATAGACTTTTTTTTTTATTACTTGTAATACATATCGACTAATATTTTATTACAACAGACCAGCGAAGAACGAAGGAGGATGCTCGTTTGTTTTTGATGACAAATGTTATTCAATCAAGTAGCAAATTCATCAACGAGACAAAAGAAGAAAAGTAATTATTGTTAACATAGCCAAAAAAGATTATTTATTTCTCTTTCACCGGAAGGTATCGAACTAATTACTTGATCGAATGGTAAATCCATTAACAAGAACGAACAGAAATCTAATTACCGCTTGTATAACAAAAACAGATCAACGATCGAGAGAAAGTAATCGTTACAACGACAAACACGTGTGTCGAATCCTCCAATTCGGTAATCTACATTCACATGTAGTGTAGTTTCAATATCGTTCAATTTCGTTTGTAATGCCTGATCGATCGCGTCATATATGGATTGTGAGACCTTGATTGGCATCGATTCGGTTAAATCACGACTGAGATCGAATATCAGTGGTGGTTTATGATCGATGATTAAACCTTCTTTACCACCACATGCTCCATCAATGGCAGAATATGTGGTATAATAAGCTTTATATTGATTATAAAGAATCGTAGAAAGCACACCAAATTCATCAGTATGAAAAAGAAAGTCGTAACCTTGATTCGAACTATCGAAAGTACGATTAGATGGTAGAGAGAAACCGGCGAGATGTGCAACCGTTGGTATCATCTCCAAATTCGATCCGATGGCTTCGAAAACACTTTCTGGTTTGATCACACCTTGCCAATGTGCAATAAATGAAAACACGATGTCCCGATTCCCAAGTTATAAACTTTGCCGTACCTCCTGCACCATCTCCCGCCGATAACGCTTGACTACCCGTCAAATCACATTTCGATGACCACGGTCCATTATCGCTAGCGAATATCAATAAAGTTTGATTCAAAACATTCAAATCTTTCAGTAGTTCGTATGTTTGATTGACACTGATATAAAGGAATACCGACTGTGAAAATACCTTCGATAATCTTTCGTAAATCATCAGGATGTTCATGCTTTTGTTCGAAACGGTACGGTGGATCTTTAGAACAGACTTTTACAGGCGGATAATTAGCACCAGGATTATCTGTGCAGTCCATGTCAATACTGTAAGAAATACCAATGTATTCATCAAATCTTCTGTAGGAAGGATGAAAAGGAGGTCGATGTCCAAGATCCCATCTACCATGCATAGCAGTTTGATAGTCGACACTTTTTAAAAGTTCAGAAATGATTGTTTCGTTTGCGGGCAAACCACCCAGAGTAGTTGATGCAAAATTTAGCCAAAAACACCTGTATGGGCCGGTAATCGTCCAGTCAATAGAGTTGCTCGACTAACACTACAAACGGATGCTGCACTGTGATATTCTGATAAGCGCATACTGATGGAAGCTGAATAGTCGAGAAATGATGTATCATGCGTATTTGGTCAGTCGGTACACAGATTGCCTCAACCCACATCATCTGCCATGATCAAAACAATGTTCGGTTGAGAACCAGCTAAGCGATCTGATAGACGCACAGCGCGAGAAGTCGAACATACTAATATATTTACAATTAAACACTGGAAAACGAATCGTAGAAGTGTTGACACGATTATGAGCATTTAGTTGATGAATGTAGTATGACAATGCATTTTTGTTGTATTCTTATCGTTTGTTTAGTCAACTTAGATACATAAAGATAATAATCAGTTTCATTCTTTTTATCTAGATTGCATACACTAATATATGTTTATTTATTCTTTTGATTGAAAATCAAATTAAAAGAATGATACCTATTCGTGTCTCTACCAACATATGAATTCATTCAACTTTTTCGTTCGATTCGATCTTGTTGACAGGAATCTTTGGCTTTTGTTGTCGGAATTTTGCACAGATTTTCTTCACAATCAACACAGCCCAATACAGATTAAGCAATCGTGTGTGAAGAAGTAGAATAATCTGCACTATAATTAACGCTATACTTGTTGTATCGTGTGAAGCTTCCGCCAGTAGAATAAATTTTGGTAATGCTCGAAATACGTAAAAACAAACGATAGTTCCATAGATGAGACGAGTCCACAGAAAAGTAACAGCAAACAACAAAGCACAAAAGCTATGTATATCACTATGTTGATGAAAGATTGCTTTTACATTCAATGGAATAGTTGATAGTTCTTCGAGCAACATCAAGAAATGGCTCGTGTGGCCGACACGTGTGTACAAACCTATTCACAAATGATGAGCATCATTTATGATGAACTTTTTCTGACTAACCTGAAAGTCCAATCATTAGAACAATAATATGATGAAACATTGCCGCTGCACTTCTCACTGATTTGAAATAGGCCATTAGAAGTAGATCGTAAATAAAATAACCTCCTGAATAGCATACACTATACGCCATTTTGTTATCGTATGTGCCATCAATACCCCCACCCAGTATGCGATTGACTTCTGTTAACTTAATCGGTGAATATAAATAGTATAAACACACAGCTAGGACGCAAGCACATGCATGAACTGTAGATACAACATAACTTTTGTTCAAGGGCGTTATTGACGATGGAAGAATATAGAATATTAAACAGTTGATAACGAACGAAACAAAAATGATCAATGTTACGGGAAAATCTTCTGAAGGATTTGTTCCGAGATCTAATCATAGATGAAAAACAAGAATAAGGTAAATGATTATGAATGTGAATACTTACAGTGGACACGAGCATTTATTTCAGTCATTGTCATTCAAATATTGAAAAAGTTTCCTTTATTGGTGTGCAACAGTACTGGTAACGTGTTGCTAATCAACAAAAAGCAGGCGACGTAGAACAAAAAAAACAAGCGAAGAAACGAGAAAGAAATTCACATGGTATAAAACATACAGAGTAATAATGCATTCTAACGTTTCTTTCGTTGTATATTAAAATCAATAGTTTCTTTTTAAACATTTAGTATATGAATGTTCAATCTCTGGTAATGACCAATAGCGCTTAATATGTATTTGAATGCAAGCATTTTTCTTAGAATTTCAGGAGACACTTAATTTATGTATGTTTTTGCATTCGCCTCTTCATCGATAAAAAAAAAGATGAATAGATCCTCGGTCTTTAATCTTTAAGGTAAATCTGCATATTCATGGCGCGGAAGAAAAGAAATATCCGGATTCATGTAGGTCACGAGAAAAAAACGACTTGTAGAAAGAAAAAATTGAATAGACTACACTTTTGCTTTCGACATGTGACAATTTCTGCAATCGTTGTATGGTTTCAACCAGCATCACTTGTTTCATATATGCATTCAAAAAGATGGAGTTATATTCCACGTGTTTTGAACAGGGTATTGTTGAACAAGGGTTTGCGTGCGAGCGATCTATTCACGGAATTTGAACCCTCGCATGTGTTTATATCCCATAACGATGATCATTTCGCTAAAGTTGTTTATAAAGCTTTGTTCATCATACTTCATCGAGGATGGTTGAAACATATTGCAAAATAGGAATTCAACGCGTTTGAGTGTACAGGAAACTTGTTTATTGTCATTGCAAAAGAAAATAGCGTCTGAGGAAAACAGTTATGTTCGTAATGAAGCGGTATATTTTGTTTTGAATTGATCATGGGACATTTCAGAACACAATTAATTGAAATATTTTCCCAATACAAAACAAAAGACTCACAAAGTACGAGAAACGAACACACACTGACGCAAAAAATGAAAAATGTTACACTTCATTATATCACGAGGTGTATCTTCGTATGTTTCCGTTCGTATTTAAACAGCACACTTATTTGTGCTGCAACTAACTTCCTGTCTGCTGAATATTTACAACCGCAATACCATGACGTGTACACGAACGTGTTGCCATTATTTTTTCGATGATTTTGATTTCTGTGATTCGTGGGATTGTTTCGATCTATGTTCATCAACTTACTGCGCGCACCCAAAGATGCGTCAGAGTATTTGTAAACCGCAAGCATCGAAAAACGCACGAAATACTAAAAATTCTCCTCAATCCACACCGCAAGCCAAAAATTCCTCATCGTATTCGAATAGTAATAGAAACGATGATAAATCAGACAAGTTTTCTGTTCAACTGGATGTGACTGGATACAATCGAGATTCAATCAAGCCCAAAGTGGAAGGTGGGAAAATAGTCGTTGAAGCTAAACAAGAAGATCAACTACCAGACGGTGATTATAACATCCGACAATTAAGAAGATCCTATGAATTGCCACAACAAGCCGGTTAGTACCCAAACAGTCTGTTGACCGAAAAGTTCTTTTGCTTTGATTGTGATAGATCCTTCACGCATGACTTCAAATGTTTCACCCAATAATATGCTGACGATTGAGGTGCCTTATCGTAATTCAGGAAGCGGAGGTCAGCCTACAAAAGGAAACGGAGGCCAATCAACAAAAGGAAACTCGTCACAATCGTATGGCCCAGCGTCTTCACCGACTGAGTATTTAAATTTCCTTAAAAGTGGAGAATTCAGTCCAACTGTCATCGATAAGGACAATAATCAAAAGGTTTTAGAACTGACTTTTGATGTGAAGAACTGTCCACCTGAAGAACTCAAGGTGTCAGTTAAAGATAATCTTTTGACAGTTGAAGGCGAACATATGGATGCCGAAAATAATCATTCAAAACGGACACGTTTCGCCAGAACAACAACATTACCCATTGGTGCACAGCTTGAGCAAATGAAATCGAATCTCAACAATGAAGGGCAGTTGAAAGTTGAGATACCATTTGTATTGAATTGAAGCAGAGGGGAGAAAGATTTTTCTGGAAAAAAAATTCAATAAATGCGTTGAGCACGTGAGATTTTCAAATGAAGTGTTCCTATATTCGTCGAAATAGTTATTTTTATTTTGTAAAACACTCATGGGTCATCCCCATCACCAACATATGTGTTCGACAAATAGTAAATATCATACACGATGTTCTTTTTATTTGTTTGCTTAATCGTTACACATACTAAAATACTTTTAATGAGAGAGACTGCTAATATATTGTTCCCAAATACTAAAAACTTTCATTTCGTATCAACGCAGTCGAATGGCTTTAATCTCTCAGTTGTATAACTACAATTTTCAACATTTGACTCACAGAGTATTGTGTAGATGATCACTCTTTCTGTATCTTATCAGCTTAATATAGTGTTGATACTGGTAGTAATATAGATTTTAAAATACTTCATGTTGCTTGATTTGACGTAAGGGAAGTTGGCATCCGATTCGAGTTTTTTCATTCCCGATTCGTCTAGAAACCTGTTCCAAGCGATCCAAAGTGTGTTCCAAGTACAACTCGACGAGCTCTATCCAGTGGTGTGCTCAGATTTACCTTACCCCGAACTATGATTTTTGGGCTGATAGATAGCGCTAGAGAGGCTTTGAAAACTACACTTAGGGCTATTGCAAATTTGAGCACACCACTGGATAGAGCTCGTCGAGTTGTACTTGGAACACACTTTGGAGTGCTTGGAACAGGTTCCTAGACGAATCGGGTGCCAACTTCCCTTACGTATTATTTGTACCTTATTGATCAAAACTTTCTTCTTAATGTACCAGCGTCCTGGCGTCCTCCTACTAATTGTAATTCATCATGAGCGTTTGGGACGCCAGGACGCTGCTTCTATAGGAAGAAAGAAAATGATTAACAGCAATAAATATTCTTCCGAAAGAGTGTTCTTCCAATGGTTGGCACTTGCAAACGACTCACTGAGACACTAGGACGCCTTATAAAACAACGATTTTTCACCCCTTGTCAACTGTAATTCTTTCCTACTTAGAATAGACGCCATGGCGTCTTGTTCATCCTGTGTAATATATGATCAGTAGCCAAACGACAAGACGCAGCTTGTGCATGCAATAATATCGTACTGAATTTATAGTGAAGAATCTACGACAGGATAGTGTCCTAGCATTGAACAAATGCCTAGGACACACGGAAACCATAACTATTATCATCCTCCGTTTCTGATTGGTTGATTTTGCGATACTCAACACCCGGATAATTATGTGACACGATGTGATGATGAAACAATACGTATTTATATCGGGTGATCTTTAATCTGAACCCTTTGACGTTGATAAAAATACACATACATACAGGCTACTTTGTTCATATGATCTTTCTTCCCGTTGAGGGGAAATGACAACACTAGCTCTATCAGTGTGTT
Source organism: Adineta ricciae (assembly GCA_905250025.1). NCBI lineage: Eukaryota > Metazoa > Rotifera > Eurotatoria > Adinetida > Adinetidae > Adineta > Adineta ricciae. The sequence continues at coordinate 29,305 of CAJNOJ010000105.1, forward strand.
GTACCCAATTCGACCGCACCTCTTCCGCACACAGCTCTAAACCATCATCGACCATCTTAATCCCCGCAAATGATGTTTTATGAAGTTTTGAGCATTTTCGAAAAAAAATGTGTTTTTGACCTTTGATCCTTGACCCTGACACAGACAGATAAACTATTTATTTTCGTATGACCCTCCATTCAGTCGAGGGAACAAAAGAATCTCTTAACGGTAATGTGTTTTTCTTTGTCAGGATTGTTCAAATCAATTTTTTTTCAATTTCAATCATTAAAAAAGACATCAAGAAAGACATCAATTCAATTCTTGATGATTGTGAGAGAAGAATAAGAGACATCTTTCATCGATGCACTGAATTGATGAAAGGTTCGAATTGAATCGAAGAGAATTTGAAAGGAATTCAAGTCAAACTTGAGAATATCTTTTGAAGAAGGGAATCCACTGTGACGATTTTTGATGGAATCACGCCTTTGATTCTTCCTATCGTGAATCGCATCTTTTATATAAGATAACATGCACTCATACGTATATGTGCAACAGAAGAAAGAAAACGAAGATGACAAATGTATGAGAGAGAGATGACAGAAAGAGAAAATCCAAGAGCAATGTCACCATATATATCGTTACAAATGTCTCGTCATTTTTCATACGATTGAAATTTAATGGTATCTATAGGTATTTCTAATGTAACATCGAATTCTTCATTTAATTATACTAATGTGGCATGTTAGATGGATACATCTGTCGATGTTTTATTGATAATGCTGGTGAACATTGCGAAAAAAAAGCGCGACAGATAATAATTTACAAAATCATCTCCAAATTCGTTGCATATATTGCGTTGTTTGTAATTGTAATGGATATTCTTAAGTATAATTTTCGTTTGGATCCAGCATGTCGAGAAGTTCAACGAATTCGACGAGGAGAAGAACGTAAACGAGTGATTCAACGGTTTGTATATGTTACTGTCGCATCTGCACCGAGACAAAAACTTTCGACAACCGTGGAATAAACACCAATTTCGATTTTTATTTCAAACTAAAAGACAACACGTTCAATGTGTCATTTGTCATTTTCTGTATATTGTCCAATAAGCAGTGTTGTATATTGACGAACGAATCTTACCGATAGAATCGTCTTTTCATTCAGTTCAAGGCAGAGGACATATTCAGAGTATGGATATTCTCTTCAGTAGCGAGAGTCTGATACCCTCGCTGTTCGATTATTTAGTAGACATTCTCATTCGTTTTTTTCTTAATCATGCCTCTCGCGTGTTTGCTCTTCTTTTTCTGACAGGCATGTATGTGCGCAGTATATCTTCTATTGACTCAGAACAAAACAAAATACCGTATATTTACTTAAAAGCTGCTGCTACTTTAATTCAAATATTTTTTTCGAAGGGCTCGTTGAATAAGTGAGTCGAAAGAACGCATTCTGATTTATTTCTAGTAATTCATTATATTATCGTATAGTTGCATAAAGAAAAGAAAACAACCACTGTCCGAGACGAGATCGTATGGATGTCTTTCGTTTGTATCTGGATCTTCATCGACATTTACAATCGCAACGTAATTACGATTATGAGACGTGTAGTTATTTTTTATCTTAATTCGTTTGTTCCCTTTCTAACGCCTTCTATTTATCATCATACAGATGAAATGTGAATAATTTTTAGTATTCTCTTAGATAATCAATTAAAGAAATCATACAACCAATTGCACAAATAACATGACTTCTGTTTTACCGGATCGGAGTGAAACACGAAATACTCCCCGCTTCTTTGATCGCGAACGCATCAATCTTGAATCTCATCAATTGATGTTTCTGAACACCGAACCAGATCAACTTCTTTTCACATTAAATCAACTTCGGCAAATTGTTGATCATACGAGAATTACTGACACTATCGATGAAACTCTTCAAGCCATCCAACAAACAACAGATACAACAACATTTCTTATTTGTTTTGTCCATCTTGGTGAAATTCTTATTCCACAAATTCATACTTTCGAAAATGTTCGATCAATTTATATTTATTGTCATAGCCAACCATACGATGAACAGTGGTTAAATGAATATCCGAAAGTACGTGTCTTTTCAGGTAATATATTTCGTTTTCACATGTTTCTCTAGATCAAAAATGTATATACGGATCCAGAACTACTCGTGAATGCTCTGCAAGTAGATGTTGAACAATATTTACAAAATGAAAAGAACGGAATATTTAGCGAATTCGGTCGAGATAATTATACCAGTGATATCCATACATTTTCTTGGTGGAACTATGTGATTCATCTGATTTGCCATTTGACATATCCTGACAACTCTCGCACCAGTTTTGTTGAAATATTAAGGAATTACTATGAGGGCAAAGCAGTCGAATTAAAAATTTTAGATGAGTTCAGTCGAGATTATTCCCCGAATACTGCTATTCTTTGGTACACGCGAAATACGTTTCTTTATCTCCTTATTAATAAAGCGTTACGTCAAAAAAACATCGAAGTCATTTTTCTATGTGGCTTTTTTATCAGAGACATTTATTCACAATTACAAAATCAATACGAAATCTTGAAAATGAAACATAGAAATGATCCGATAATCAAAGTGTATCGTGGACAGATTATTTCATTAAGTGAAATTCATTGGATCAAATCGTCCCAGTTCATCAACACTAGTTTCTTTTCGACATCTCTTGATCATTCTTACGCATCATTCTTACTTGGATCATCAAGTGGACCTGATGATGAAAACCAGCATATTTTCTTTGAAATTGAAATTGATGTTCGATTAGTTTCTCAACCGTTCGGATCGATCTCGAGTTTATCTTATTTTCCCAATGAAAATGAAGTTCTTTTAATGATAGGAAATCATTTCAAAACAACTAACTGGTTCTATGATGATCATCGAAATGTGTATGTGGCAAATGTTAAACTTGAAGCCGATCCTTCTGTCAGACCGAAACGTGATTTTTTCGGCATGTCTCCGCGAACGATACTAAAAGTCGGTGTCAATGATATTTCTCAGCATTTATATCGAGTCGGTGTAGAAAGCATTCAATCACTTTTTTCTCAATTATATCAACTGTTTCCAAACGAAAAAGAATGGTTAAATGCCATGGAATGTTATACTTTAGCTACTCTTTATTCACAGTTTCACATCAAACATTATCCTGAATATGTTGATATCACTTTGTCACAGTATCGACAGGCGTTGATGATCTATGAATTATACTTAGATGATGGAGAATTATACTGTGCAATTGATATAGCTCGAGTTTATCTTGGCATGGGTTCTATTTATCGAGCGTACGTCGAAGATAATGCACTCGCTAATGAATACTATGATCTGGGTATTATTTTAAGTATTTCATTACTTCCATCCATAGTTAATCGAGATAAACGAATCGAACTCTATAATGTCATAGGTTGGCTGTACGAGGTTAGAACAGCACTTGAAACTGATCAAAGCAGACGAAGAGAATTGATTTTCAACGCAATTGCGCATCGAAAAACGCAATTTGAAGAAATGTTAACTTATTCTTCATATAAACATTCAGATTTTATTGAATGTATTTATAGTTTAGCTAAACTACAAGCTTCGATTGATCTCATAAGCGAAGCACAAATGAATTATGAAAAAGTGATTGATCTTTACCTGAAAGAACCTGTACCAAATTTTGGTTCAAGTGAAGGTATTTACAAACAATTATCGAAGATATTTATTGAAAGAAACGACTACACCACTGGTCTTTCTTATAAACAAAAAGAACTTGAATGTAAAACGAAAAACATAGCACAGTATTCAGGATCATATAAATTAGATATGGGTTATTTCAATAGAGATGTGGCTGAGACGTATGAAGAGTTAAGTGATATTTGTATTCAGTTGCAACAATATAAATCAGCACATGAACACTTGAAGATGGCAATGCAACTCTACGAGAGTGCGGATACTTGGAAATCAGAAGAAAACCTTGCAATTATTACACAAAAATTAAAAAGTATCGAAGAAATGTATGATGAATGAGTGAATCATTTCGATACAAGAACATGAACTTTTCGATGATTTTGTATTGATATAGAGGAGATCATGGTACAGAAGCTTATTTGTGACTTTCATAGAACATGAATGTTCATCGTGAAAATTCAAATGAACTCGTTTAAGTTTTAATCCGTTTGTGGAACTGAATATTCGACTGTGAGTTGAAGTCAATATCGACAAATATTCCAGAAGGAGAATACAGTCGATCTATAATTATGGTCCTGGAGAACCCGTTCTAGCTATTATCACTATTGTTTGATTGCTACTATCTAGTAATGTCTTCTCTACTTGATGTTTGTTAAAAACCGAACAATAGATATAATTCTGAATGTCAACAAAAAGTTCCAAAGAATTATCTGAAAATTTTGTTATTAAATTGACTTTGTGTTGAATGTAATGTAAACTTATCGATTCGACCTGTTTCATTTCGATGTACAAAATAAATATCACGACTTAAAACAAACCGCTCTGACATTAACTTCCTGACCATAGCCGTATTTGCATTGAAAAACGCCTGACAAAACGCAAACTCACGACTTCAAAGCTTTAATTCGAGCACTAATCGATACTGTAAGCTGATGAATAGTTAGAAAATAGTGAACACGTTTGATTAAGCAAACAATTGACACTTAAGATGTTGGCGGCTAAGAGCACAGCAAACAAATATATTCCTTACACGAAGCATTCATTTGAATTGCAACGGCACTTGACGAAGGTAGTACCGCAGACTTAATTGATTCACCTTCAACACTGCTGATCACATTTGGCAAAAGGAAAATGCATGTGAAAAAGTATTGTTAGTTTCTTTATCATTTGAATCTGATCAATGAACAAAGGAGAACACAAAATTGAATACAGTTGAGTTTCCTTTCATTATTTACTCTCGATAAAAGAGAACGTTATGTTTGTCTATGGAATTAGAAACAGAATCAAAGATTACAACCTATCACCTTTTTGTGTCTCAATTAAACTTTGATAGAAAAAGAAGAATATAATGATGTCAATGATTAACCTATTTCAATCATTAACATTTACATTCTGTTAACGAATGAATACGTGAATGTAGTTGCTCAGCAGTATATACGAAGTATAGAGATTTTATTATTCTTTCACAGAGACTTTTATCTTGTTCCCAGTATATGCAACAGTAGTAAATAGATAAGAAAATGTTGTCAGGTGACGCATATATGATACGCGAGTTCGAAAGCTTACTATCAATAAAACATCTTCTTATTTGAGTCTATTATTTGTTCCTACAAAAAACTCATGCATTTTCGCTCTTCTTTGCATTACTAAATTCGACAAAATTCCTGCTACCATCATTTTTCATCATGATAGACGCATAGCGGGATTACACTCTTCGAAATACTTGTCTAAGCAAATGACTGATTGGCCTATTATGCTTTAAGCGTCATTGATGGTTTTATGTAACGTGCCTATGAAAGTAGCAGTATTCAATGAGGAAATTGATTGGACCTATTCATTAGACTATAATGAGTTTTTTTGTTTCATACAGAACGCATATAGGAGAATTGTATCGCAGGGCCCAGGATGTTTACCTCTTTTCAAACGGCAACACTATAACACACACGCAAGTCATGAAGGAAGATTCATAGTCAAGTTTCAACGATAGCTAATTAATATTGTTTCTTCTTTTTCTTGTGATCTATTTTATATAAACATGAACTATTTCTCATTGCAAGTTTTGAATATTTATGATATTTTAACACACTTTTCTAGTATTTATTCATATCAAAACGATATTTCTGGCAGAACAACATTATGTCTAATACTATAAATGCAATCAATCGAACCAGCAAACTATCGGGTTTTTCGAAATGCCACTGCGTTTACTCAATACTTTCATTCGGAAAAATTAATTTAGTTGAGACCGAATCAAAATCGAACAGTGAGACTCGATCACGAGTGGGAAGATCGTAAACAAAAACTACCAGGAAATCCGACAACATGACCATCATTGATATCAGTTTCATACGTGGATATAACTGTTCTATGGTCTTGTCCACCGATAAAGGGTTGTTACAAGCCAGAGTAAGAGGTAACTTACTGAACGATGCTCCACGGCGATCGCATTGTATCGTACTTCTAGTTTACATGGAACAAAAAGTACTTATGTTAACCTTAAAATATATTAAAATACTTTTGTGCTCTTTAAGAGTATTGTAGGATACAGAAAATATTTATTTCTAGTTGTTGTACTTTGTCCTTGAATTGCTATCTTGGTTCGTGTCATGCTGCACATTTTCTCATCTTTTTTCACTTATCAATTTTCATCGGGTTTTGTTTTCCGTTGTCATTCTTTTCTTTTATTATTCTTTTATAGTAATAGAAACAAAAGAGTCTTACAAACTATGGCTCGTGGTACTCATGTAGCTCTATCGAGCATTTTCCTTATCCTTATTCTGTACTTTTTGCAAGGTTTAAACATTGGACTCGCAACTAGTATACCCATATTCTTGGCTGTACGAGGAGCGAATTGGGCACATCAAAGCATATTTAGTTTCGTTTATTATCCATTTTCGTTGAAGCTTTTCTGGGCACCTTTGATCGATACTATTCATATTCCTCGTTTTGGCCGACGTAAAACATGGTTAATACCGATTCAGTTATGCATCGTGGCAATTCTCTTACTCCTATCGTTTTACGTCGATTCGTTTGTCACGGCTGGTCATGTTGTATGGCTTGCCGTAATGTTCTTTGGCATTATTCTTCTCACTGCATCTCAGGACATTTGTGTAGATGGTTTAGCTATTACATTGTTTTCTGCGACTAACCCTCAATGGACATCAACTTCGCAGAATGTCGGGCAAACACTAGGTCACTTCTCGGGCTTTTCGTTCTTACTAACATTGGAATCAGCTAATTTTACGAATAAATACATTCGTCAACCGCTATCATTGCCCTTCCAAGCGTATGGTCTATTCTCGCTCGAACATTTCATACGTTTTGCAGCTCTGGCCTTTCTAGTAGTAACCGTAAGTGTTGCGATATTTTTCCATGAGAAAAAGGAAGTAGCACTAACCAACAAAGAAGACGCACATCCATTAACAATATCCGAAACATATATTTCAGTCATAAAACTGTTCAAAAAGAAATGTATGCGACAATTAGCTATTATATCAATTCTCGCACCGGCTGGCTTAGTAGCTACTACGTATATGACACGTGTGTCACTTACCAAGTAAATAGAAAAGTTGATTTCTTCATAATTCTCAATCGACGATCTCGTTTTAGGCAAGGTGTACCGCAAGCTAATTTAGCACTTGTTGAAATTCCAGTCACATTGGTTTCAGTCTTTTCACCTCTTATCATTCGTCGTACCAAACGGCCTCTGATTTGGTTCGTTCGATTCTACGCTTTGTATCTTCTTAGCGCAATTCCAACCGCTGCGTATGTGTATTTCACTCCTCAGATAATCTCATCGAGTTACTACTATCCCCTACTCATTGTCTTTCTTACATGTAATGAGTTTTTCCGAGTTCTTCGAGCTGCGGCTCAAATCGGTTTCTTTGCTTTGATCAGTGAAGAACGTATCGGTGGAACTTATATGACGTTGCTTGCCACCCTAAGCAATTTCGGATTCGCTATGAACTCTTCGGCCATACTTTATCTATCAAATTGGTTACCCAAGAAATACGATTATGTGATTGCAGTTGGTCTATGTATCACCCTTGGTGTACTATGGATGGTGCTTTCATTTCGAACTATAAAACGACTGCAAAAATTACCTACACACAAGTGGTATTTATTTCCCGAGACGATCACCGATAACACAATCACATTGGAGAAAAAATATGATAGAAAGTTATTGGATGATGAAACAAACTAAGGAACTTTTTCAGAAGAATTGTAAATGAAAGACTACGAAGTTTTTTCAAAATCATAAACATCTACATCGGATTTTCTCTGCTTTTGACATGTTTATCAGTATGATTCATAAAAAAAAGATTTGGTCATGAATATCTAAATATATAACCTCATCTGTATGCTTCATAATCATACAACTCTAATTAAACTTGTCATGATCAAAACTAGAAATAAGAAGTTCTTGCAGCACAGTTTGACTATAAAGGCAACGTCGACAAGTAATCCTTCTCAACATAGAAAAAATGAATTCAACAGATGAATACTATGATGCCTTATTCGACGATCTATTCAAATATCTTTACCGATATGTAATTCCCGTTTGCTACATCGTGGGAAATTTTGGAAGTGTCATCAGTGGCTACATTTTTTCCACAAAGGCATGGAGAAAAAACGTTTGCGTCTATTACTTTAACACATGCCTAGTGATTAACTTGGCTGCTCTCAATAGTTATCTGCTGACAACTATTCTTATCGCCGGCTACGACGTTGACCTTTACAATTCCAATATAATCTTTTGTAAGCTCTACTACTATACAACATTCCTATTCTGTGCACTTTCACCTACCATGCTCATTCTGGCATCCATCGACCGTTTGCTCATATCGTCCCAAAATGTTAACCTTCGACTGTATAGTTCAAAACGTTTAGCTTACTTTTCCGTTAGTTTGGCTACAGTTTTCTGCATTATTTATTTTCTCCATGTCTTAATCAAACCGGAAATTGTATCAGTCGCACCGTCGATTACGGCATGTACACTTAGCACTGATTACGGTTACCTGATGTTCTTTGCTTACTCCTCGTTGCTTGTTACATCGTTTTTCTGCATAAACATGATTGTGCTGTCAATTTTATCGATTAAAAACGTTCGGATTATTCGCGCTGCGCCTCGTCAACAACAACGGCAACAATTGCGCACAATGAACAAGAAAGACTTTCAATTACTTCGTTGTCTATTCGTCCACGATATCGTCTTTATTGCTTGCAATATTTTCCTCAATTTATATTATGTTTATATTGTGGTCAGATTTTATGGTAGCATGTCAACTCTGGAACGAATCTTCAGCAATTTCCTAAACAGTTTTCTCACCATGCTCCAACAGCTTTCGTTCTGCACCAGCTTTTTCATCTTTGTCACCGTCTCGAAAGCATTTCGACATGAATTCCGGCGTATTGCGTACAAAATGATTCGGAAAAATTCGGTCATCATGCGGGAAGAAGAACAGATCGAACGAATCAATGTCGAAATCAATATTTTCAACGAGAATGGACAACGTGCTCAATAAACAAGGTGCGACAATAGCACACTTGTACAAAATCATGAACGAACAGTTTCCCTTTCTTTCTGAACCTTTTTTTCCGAATTACACGAAAAATATGACCATACGTTTAGGAATATATTAGCTGCTTATATGTACGCCATTCACCAAGGTTCACATTCTTTCAGTTTGATTTCTACGGCAGGCACCTTGTTTCTATCTATTGTAACGTCAATGATTTTGAAGGCTGAATATGGTAGAACTAGAACTTCTTCTTCATCGGGATACAATGATGTGTTGGCGATATATAATGCCGTTCTCGGATTTCGTATCTCATATATGCATAGCGTACTCATTCGGGAACTTGTGTCACGTTTATTACCATGGAATCCCGTGGCGACACTCAAACGTTTGGACGTTGACGCAAAGGTTTTAGTTAAAATTCGTGTGCCTCGCTTGTACAGCGTAACATCATTCTCGGTAAGCATCATGCCGCGATACGTCGTTCCAAGATACGAGAGACTATTGAAATGTGGATGTCGAGCGATAATTCCAATGAAATACGCTAAACTAAGGTTCTGTGGAGCAGCTAAATTCTCAAGCTCTAATTGTGCCAAATCGGTATTGAGTGCCGAAGAGAAGCCTGTATCAGTTGTATAGGCTTTTAACAAATAGTTCGGATCTTTTTCCTCGATTGTTACATCAAAAAATTGTCGGATTAAATCAATACTCTGAACATTGCGCAGACTCTTTTCCAGATAATTTTGTTTGACGAAGAGAACTAGCCGATCGAATTGTGGATCGTTGCCGTAAGTTTCTAATGATTTCAAATACTCATGTGCTTGAAAATCGGCATCATACGAAGAACGAATCCATTCCATGAAATCACTGACAAAACGCGTCTTAGTCAGACGTCGTCGATGAGGCATTTGCTTTGTCTCGTCGCTTTTAGCTCTCTCAAGTACGGTTACACGAGATTTGTTTTTCGTTGAACCAGAAGCTACAGGGAGCGCAGTCGAACCATTCGGTTCCATTCGATCCAGACTTTTCAGTGACATTGATTGTAGATACTTTTGAACAACATCGATATCATTAGCACGTTGCATACGAGAGGAAGCATTTGTACTGACAGCTGAAACAGAATGATCGATTCGTTTGAGTAAAACATTCGATACAATGAACTATCGAAATTTTGTCTTGCACAAATAGAGAAAGAGCTGAACATGTTTTGAATCATCTCATACCACGCGAAGCGCTTACCTTTATTTTCTACTGTGGAATGTCTTTGTGATACACTCGCTTCGAACGGTTTCCTATTTCTCGTCGCTCCTTCTTTATCTTCTACAATACGTGCAGACAACATAGGATCAATACCTGAAGTTTATGAAAAAAGAATCTGATTTTTTTATTCATACATATACATGTATACGCACCGAAATCTAATTTTCGTCGAAAATCATCCGAGGAACTATCACTGTCATTGTCACTGTCGTCATCGGGTATATTTTCCACGATTTCATCATCAATGAGATCACGGACCAGATCTAAAATAAATACTCCAATTAATTCAGAAATATTCGTTTTTTATCGGTATTACTTTTTGCTGATGACAATTTTTTCCTGAAAAAAAAAGACAAGGAATATACTAACGTCATACACAAAATCCTACCGTTCCTGAATAACGCGCGCCTTATATATTTCATCACATGGATGATCCCAGGATGACGTACCCGTATCAAAATTAAAATAATATAATTCTCCATTTTCGTCTTGACACGGTTTCCAACCTGATGGTAGTGGTTTAAGGATCCCTTCTCTAGCCAGCCAAAGTAAATGAGAGTCCTAATTTGGATACAAAATACTGATCACTGAGTGTTTCAGCACGTAAGTTTACCTTATCTGGATCAATACCAATAAAAATGGCGTATTCACGGATTTCTTCTGAAGTTGGTTCGTAGTTTTCGTCCATATGTTCGCAGAGAACTGTTTGATTATTTATTTTGTATCCACTAGATGGTAACATGATTGGCGATATGAGGCGTAGTTAAATTCCTTTTTGCGAAAAAAGTAAGGGTGAAAGTTGATTTTTTTCTTTCAAGAATGATTCAACATTTTTCGTTGGATTTGATGGATTTTATTTGCTGACTGTTGACAAGTTAAAGCAGCCCTTTGAAAGATGTTGCTGCGATAAAAATGAGTATAATTACATGTAACTAATACTATATAACCAAATCAAGTTTATACCTTTTTAGATAAGAATAAGTATAGTTTTGTCGGAAGACAGAAATCGACCTGTCTGATGGTGGCGCCACTGTATGGAATAAAAGAAAAGAAAAGTAAATATATACTATCTATTCGATTTTCGTTAACAAAGGCGAAATCGAATCTTCCTTTGTTCATCATTTCGTTGAATGTACAAGTGAAAAATGGTGTGTTTGCTTGAAAATCTATCCAACGAAATTTTCTATGAAATATTCGATTATCTCGATGGTTGTGAATTATATCACGGATTTTCAAATCTCAATTCTCGTTTCCATCAGCTACTAAACTCTCCCTTACTTTTTTATGAACTCAAATCTCATTGTACATCGAATCAGTTCGATGAATGCATGAGATATATTAATCCAAATCAAATTCGTTCATTCAATGTCTCATCGGAATTGCGAATCGACAAGTTCTTCTCGTCGTTCAATATCGACTCATCACTTCATCATCTTCGATCGATTTTCGTTGAGAACATCAAGCCTGAAACGCTTTCCGATCTCTTGACGAATTGTACTCATTTACCATGTCTTACTTCGCTGAATATCATGTCCTATCATCAGTTATTAGATCTATGTCAGATTTATCCATTGATTTTCAACTTATCAACACTAAAATCTCTGACAGTAACGTCACATGAATTCAAGAACTCCATGGCATTACCATACGCCACTGAAAGTCAACAAACAAGCAAAATCGAACATATGAACATCAACCACCGTGTTACCTTTCAGGAACTTGCGACGATTATTTCCTACACGCCAAAACTCTTTCGTTTAGAATTTCTACACGAAGATGAAGATGATTCAACAGTTGAATTAATCACACCAACGCAACTGTCAAACATAACTCACATCTCAATGACGATTATGTACTTGAATTACGATGATATGGACATCTTCTTGCATAAATTACCATCCACTCTCGAAAGTTTCAATTTTTTCGTATGTGAAATCGATATCAGTTATCTCGATTTCAGCATGTGGGAAGAATTAATCAAAGAAAACTTTCCCCAACTGAAAAACTTTTATTTCAATTACACTGCCACGATTCCTGATGAAGAAGAATTCATATTTACTGGTTGTGTGCTCGATCAATTTGTGTCGCCATTTTGGATCGCTCGACAATGGTTTAATCAAATAATCATTCGCCAAGAATCGATTGCAATCACGATTAAACCGCACAAGTATTTCTCTAACTTCATTCTCATGCCCACAATTTGATTTTTCATTTTCAGAAAAAGATGGTACGAATGCCTTACAACCCATAGCAAACTGAATATAAATGAGTCAAGTTTACTTAGCATTCAATACACACCCGAAGATCAATGGTTGGATGTACTCTATGATGAAATCGAATGGGTGACCGATGTGGCAACGATCTATCATTTAGAAATGACAGGAACGTTTTTTATCGGGGTTATGGGTCAAATTTTCAATCTTCTGCCTGATCTTCATACATTCCGTATCTCCTCGATCACATTACCAACGGTTACATTGTTAACTGATGATGAATTAGAACAGTTTATCGACGCAACGACTTCTAATCGGATTACGAAAGTTTATCTGGAGAAAATGAACACATTTGATGAGTTTCTTTTCCTTATTGATTTATTTCCGAGATTAGAATCGCTTCAGATCGGTTGTAAAAGCGATATTGACATTGAATTATTCTTGCACGTGATTCTCATCAAGATAAATAGTAAAAAGTCGAATCTTCGTTTACTGGCCATGCGCATTCCGACAGCTGACGACCATATAGTGAAGAAAATACAAAATCTTATTGATCTTACGATTACACGTGCGAATGACACAATTTTCTTGCGACTATAATGACACATGTTTCTTTTTTTTATTATGAATAAAGCATTTCAATTGAGAGTACACTTAATTAGGTGCGAATCTCATGAATCTGTTACAGTAACAGTTCCATTATCGAACAAATTGATTTTCATATTTGGTCGAAAACCGCAGTTTTCATGAACGTAACCACGTTGATTGCTGACAACTTTTGTTGAATTGATCATTAGATTAGTCGACAGATGCGTATGACCATACACCCACAAACGAACAGGATCTTGACAATCTTCGTCATGATCGTTAACGAAAGCATCTGCAACACCTGATTCTGCGTCTTCATCCGTGCACGTCTCTCGACGTGAAGGTGCGTGATGAGTGATAATAATCACATGTTCTTGATTTTCACGTGCTTTTCGAATCTCTTCTAGCAACCAAGTATGTTGCTCGGCATGCCAAGCATTTGTATCATCAACAGTTAGACGACGCACCACAGTTCTGCACTTATTACGTGATTCAGTTTCATCGACAAGTTTAATTTGATAGTAATCATTCACAAAACGACCAACTTTCGAAGCTGTTAGTTCAGAAACATAAGACCAGAGTGTCGTGCCTAGGATACGAACTTTATTCGGAAGAAGATAAGTTTGATTGTGTAGGAAATGAATGCGAGGGTTCATTTTATTAAGAGCATGAAGTTGTTCAAGTCGATCTTGATATTCACCGCCATAAAAGCAATGATTTCCCGCAACATAGAAAATGTGTTCAAATTTGTCACATTGTGCCAATAAAAATGCGCTTAAACTGGGGATGTCAGGTCTTCCAATGTCTCCAGCAAGGATCAAGTTCGGTGCGACAACGTTGAACTCAGGTACAATTGCATTTGGAAATTCTAAATGCAGATCGCTCATCAGCATTGTCTGAAAAATCGGTTTCGACTCTTCACTCATTTTTTCGATACTTTTAGTGATGTCAGTTGTGTTGCTTCCTTATAAACATGTACGAATGAGTCACCAGCGAGGAAGAAGAAAAATACACACTCATATTACCACGTGGCTTCTCTGGATTTTCGCCAATCTTATGACAATTTATATCGGCAAATAACCCTTCAAATGTTATGAAATAACAGACAACCATGTATTTGCACATTCGACTTTGTCAGCTCGAATTTCACTGCGAAGTATATTAATATATAGTTATTTACATATCGAAGGTCAATAACGCGTATTCAATAAAATGGAACACAAAGCCATTTAAAATAAATTTCATCATGCAAACAAATTACTGAACGGAAGAGAAGAGAAGGAAAAATAATGAGAGAAACAAGTTTCATCTAGCAACATAACAATTCTGCAGAAACCGACATTGGAAATCACCGGTTTATATGTTGAAACATATCTATTTACAAATTGGTTTGAAAATGAAGATAATGATTCAAATAGATAGGTTTTGGCTCGAAACTTGATAAAAGATAATTTTTAAAAATTCCTCTGTAAGAGATGTAGTTTCTCTAAGCTGCATTTTTTTTTGTTTTGACGGTTGCGAAGTAAGAATTAGTAGTATCCGAGAGAGAGAAGAAAAAAAAGTTGGGAAAAAAAGCAACTCTAACGAGTATACATAGTTACGTATTAAACGCTTTATTGTATATTTCTATGGATACATTCACTAGCTGTTTTCATTATGAGCGAATTTGAACAGTAGAACTAACGAAATGATTCAAACATCAGGTCTCCTGACTGGAAATCGAATTTAAATGGGAACTACCAAATAGTTTGACACTTTTGTTAATAAAGAATTAGGTATTTTTTTCTTTTCGTTGGGTTTCCAGATCACTGTGGTTTGTTACACATACAACAATATCTTTTTCACATTGTAGAAATAGAGTACATACGTCCTTGAATTGTTTCTATGACTTCTCGTTTGCTTCCGTCGATCGACTAGGAGAAAAGAATACTTGTTAGAATTCAATGGTGAAAAATATTGCATTTTATATGATTTTTGTTTACACCACGGAAATAGTGACCTGTTTGTTAACAGAACGACAAGCATTTCACTTGTAACGAGTATTGATGACGAACAAGAGTATTTTAAACGAGAACAGCAATATCTATTTTCGAGGTATCTTCGATAGCTCACCTTGCGAGATGATGTATTCTAAGAAATTATTCGCTGTCAGTGAACGGCGGAAAAAAGATGTTGCCAACTTGTTTATTAGTCTACATCATTTTTTTAAAAACGTCCATGGAAACAAAAAAATTAAGTTCCCACTCTCCTCTGAGCCACAGGCCGTCTACGATCTATCTGTTTTTCCTGTTCTCCTATATATACTTAAGTCGACAGATTTCTAGACGACTGCTTTTTAAAATAGAAATTCTCTTTTTTCATTTCTCCGTACTACAGTGTACTCAATACTTTCAGAGAGTCAACAAATATGTCTCGATCAATGTATTTACATTTTGATTCTAATGCAAAGTGAAATGGAAGAGAATATCGTAATTTTCAATTTCATTCATTTTCCAGATGAAGTAAACTGCATTAATGTTGTTCTTGTTTTACATTTCGCTTTTTTCCATTGGTATTTCTCAAGCCATAGCAAAAGAGAATGGTTTGCTATCTTTTTGCACAAACTTGAGCACTTTGGNAACCGAAGTTTTACTCGACTGTTGTTGAGCAGGTAATTGGCCATGTTCATATAACAATCTATCGCCTTCCCACCCGAATTTTATGTACTCCTTTCCTGAAGTAATCATAGGCTCTTCTGCATATGAGAATACCGAGAAAAATCCTACACCGAATTGACCAACAGATTGTGGATCTGTATTTCCATCGGCAATAGTAGCCACACGTTTCCAATCAGTTTCTGAAAAAACGTTCCCATTGTTTATCAAACTTAGTTCAATAATCGTTTGACCATGAAAGTCTTTCTCATCTGATGATGACTGCGGTGCATCGCATATAATCTGCAATTGAAATGATGTTGCTTTCGCATCATCAGCATTTTGAATAAGTTCTCGGATAACTACAAAATCAGATGAATACTGAGTGAGAATTTTGTCAACCATCTTTCGCACATTGACACCAACTGCGTGCCATCTTTCATTTCGCTGCATATTCGATTGATGAGACACTATTAACCTTTGTAACACTTGCTTTCACTGCTTGATAAAGATGAGAGTAGTGTCACCAGATCTCCTCCGGTAAATGTCAGATAGCAAAGAATATCAGCACCCCTCTATTATGAATCACTTTGTTTATATCACGCGACGATAAGAAAGACTAATACATTAAAAGAAAAAACCAACAAGACTTTGCTTATTGTTGACAGACGCTGATATTCATTTTGTTAATTGTGTTTCAAACGAACTATATGTCGCAAAATGTATCTTTTACTAAAAGCGTTAGTTTGAAGTATAGTTCTTTTAAAGATCTGCTGTAAAATCATAGAAATCCTCGATGCTGCATGTATGGCTTTGGAGCAACACCAATACCGAATCCAAAATCAAGAGGTTTCGACAATGTCCAATAACTTCGACCATTCAACGTACGAAGTCCGGTCAAAATAATCGATCTTTTTCGTAGCTCATAGATCAAACGATGTGGTTCATATTTACAACTGAAACCGCCTTTGTAAGCCAGTAACGGTATCTTCTTCTCGCGTAGAAAAGCAATCTACAATAACAACTGTATTAGTTCTATTATGATAAAACCAGCAAGGATATCCCACTCACCGCTTGCCGCGTAATTTCCGAATCGTCGACATCAGCCAAATGAATGAATAAGGGACCACACCGATAATTAGCCGGATTCCATGACAACATTTCTCAAGCACACTGTCGCACAACACCCAATTGCAATTTTCACTTTCTTACCACCTATTTTGTAAAAAAAATTGAGTTTTTTTTGTCGTTCTCCTTCTTTTTCTCAATGCGATGTCAATGGTTACGTGTTCCGTTCTTCAAAACAACGTTTTTATTCATTCAAATAATTCCATTCTTCACAATAAAACGCGATCAGTGAACATCACTTCTACTCTCTACTAAAACGCGACGAATATGTATTTTAAAACGTTCTTGGACTTTATTCAAAATATCCGCTTCATCTTGACTTGAAATAATCGTTAAGATCATACCTTTCGTACCAAAACGACCAGCACGAGCAGCCTAGGTTGAAAAATATCTTCAACATAAATATAACGATATCAAATAGGACGCGACCTTACCCGATGAAGATAGGAATCGATGTCTTCCGGTACATCGTAGTTAATTATAAGATTGACACGTTCGAGATCGATACCACGTTCAAACACATTTGTTGCGACAACAAGACGCGTTCGAAATGCTTTCAAGTCTTCATAGACTATCAAGCTAAATCAAACTTCTCATTGAAAATCTGAAAGATTTTTACACCTACCGGTCGTTTCGAGTTAGATCATTGTGAATCTCTTTAGTTGGAAAACATTGGTCTACTAAAAACTGGCATAGATAGGAACAGCATGCTGCTGAGTCAACAAATATGATTGCTTCGTCAAATTCTAATTTATCTAGCAACTTAACTAGCTTTGTTGGTTTCTTACGTCCACGAGAGTTAACGTAAAAATGTTGAAGAAGCTTTATAGAAATCATTTACAGATTCACATATGAAATACAAGAAACTTACTCGAGGCATTAATTTACTTTCGTCATGGATATAGAGTTCTATTGGCTATGAAAGTTTTGATATTGATAGTATAGATCAGACTATGATGTTGACCTACTTTTCGCATGAATTCCTTACAGATCGGTCGAATGAATTCATTAATTGTCGCACTCAGCATCAAGACTTGATTATTCATTGGCGTCATGTTGAATATTTTACGAACATCTCGACGAGTATCTGAAGAACAAGGAAAACATCTCTACACAAAAAGAAGATGCCTGTTTTCACCATGCATCTTGAAGATCCGGTCGCATTCGTCGACGATAAAATATTGAATAAAATCTAATCTGAGTGCTCGCATCTTAGCTAATGCTAAAAGTCGACCAGGAGTACCAATGGCGACATGTGGACACTTATTTCTCAGAATATATCTATTTCCTGTTGTGGATGTGCCGCCGACAAAAGTCGAAACTTTGATGTTTGGCAAATGTTTAGAAAATCGTTCGTATGCACTACTGATTTGGAATGCTAATTCATTCGTAGGGCAGATGACGAGAACTGATACCTGAAGAATAGGGAACATTTCAGGATGAATACTCTCCTAAAATGTTTGATCATACTTGTCCGTCGATTGGTTGAAGCTGTTGAAGTGTTGCAAGTACATAAACCGCTGTTTTACCTGTACCTGATGCACCTTGGCACAGAATATCTCTACCAAGGATTGCTGGCGGTATCGCTTGCTTTTGTACTGTAAAAGAACTCGATGTAAATCTTTCTTCTTCACGATGAACTCAAACCTTCAGATGGATATTCGTAACCAGCGTCAGCAATTGCTTGGAGCAATTCAGTTTTCAGTTGAAAATCTCGAAAACTGTCGGACTTCAATAGATCTTTCAGCGGTTCAGTTACATCTTCGTCATCGTAATCAAGAAGTCCGTGATCGTCAAACATATATGATGCTTAAGAATACAGGTTTTGAAAAACAAACTCAATAAATACTCATTATCACTGTAAACAATTACACTCAGTTGTGCAACACATGAGTCATATCGATGAGAGCGGAGAGAAAATACGAAAGTATTCCTTTTCATTTATTACATGACAAGAAAAACATGTGATTTGCATTACAGTCATTCATTCCACATTTTCTTCAGTCTTATCGATATTCCTTTGATTTCGACGCCGTTCAACATTGCTTCGAAAAGCTTTAACACCAATTCGATGTAGATAAAGTTCCCGTTGCCGTTGTAAGGTCGTTGTTATCGGATGGTAGTCTTTCGGGCGATCTTTTTTCACATTATCGGCAGCATCAGCTTCAATACCTGCTAATGACGTGTGCAAAGTACCGAGAACGTTTTTCGTTAAACCATCAAGTATGTCAACGCAATGCATACGATCGTTTTCACATATGGGCATATTCATCGCCGCAAAAAATAAATGGTTCGGCTTCGGAATCCGTAATGGTGGTTCGAGACCGTCGACGAAATCTGATAATTGATCGTAACGTATAAATTGTGAACCAGATGGATCTAAGTGTTGCCATTTCTCATAATACATATCATAATCATCATCGGTTAAACCCTACAATTAGCAAAGTCGAAAACCAATTCTATCCGCCGTCTATTTACTTACTTGCTGCACGTCATCTTGAGCCTGAGAGAAATTCTCCAGTATCACAGCGATGTACATATTGACCTAGAACGATAATAGGCGATTGAAAATTGCTCAATCAACATTCTCTTGTGCTTACTACAACAAACGAAGTCATGATCACAAAACTCACGAGAAACCCAGTTGCAATACCCATATTACCACAATCGCCACTATTTGACGGCGACGGTATCGTTGGGTCACAATCAGGTGGTCGGTCATTCGCTAGCGCTTGAAAAACACCCGACCATCCGGCTGTCGTACACATTTGAAAGAGCACAATCATGGCATTCGGGAACGTTTCGAAATTGAATAGATCTGTGATACCAGCTGACTTTCTCACATACGCAAAGAAGGACATACCGAATATTGAATAAATGAACATAATAAGAAAAAGAAGTAGACCAATATTGAACAATGCAGGTATTGAGACAGTTAATGAGAAAAGTAATGTTCGAATACCTTTGGCTCCTGTGTAGAGAAAAAGAAAAGTATCGATTACGATTCGTTCGATTGAATCAAACCTTTGACGAGTCGCAATATTCTTCCTACACGTACGACACGAAAAACACGTAGTAAAGTTGGATTGACAAAAAACTGAGCCATAATCTCTTTCAATGTTTGTTCTATGGAAACAAACAAAAAAAAAGTCAGATTTTTAAAATAACATGCATATAATCTACCGAGAATTGATGCGACAACAATGATGAAGTCGAAGACGTTCCATGGGATTGTAAAGTATTTAAAATTCAATGCAATCAACTTCATAAAACATTCAATCGTAAATCTAAATCATCAGTACAATTGTAACACATCTCTCACGACAATTCATCCATACGTTGCAACGAAAAACTGATTGACATATTCCAAAACGTGACTATAAGTTCGGCTTTGATTGTAATGCTCAAGACACATGCAAAGCATATTGAGAAAGATGCATAACATGATAAATATGTCGAATTTTTGATTGGTCGTTACATCGAAAAGAAACCGTGCAACAGCAAACTAGAAAAATATCGATTGTCCGTCCGATATATATTTATAGGAACGATTTACTCTCGGTCTTGGTAATGCTTTTGTCGGCTTTTTATTTCCTAGTTTTTTCATTGCGTTATAATACTTCTTTTGATCTTCTGTCATAAACATTTCAATCGCACCGGTTTGCAACTGAAAGAGAAACACACAATTTTTGTTATCATAGATATAACAGAAAGTAAATTAGCTACTAATCGTTTCTGCTGATTGAAATTATCGATCACAACGCCGATAAATAAATTCAGAATGAAAAATGAACCAAGTATAATAAATAGAACAAAGAAGATAAGAATATACACATTCGTTTCATATTCCGGTTGAACGTCGATCTACGAATGCAGGTGAACAGAGAAATTTCCAATAAGCAATTCCTTACTTCTTTCGCATCGGTTGCATCAGCCATGATTTCAACCCAACCTTTGAACGTTGCCTAATCAAAGCAGAAACTCGTTACTTTCCTTCCATTTTCTAACTTACAACTTGAAATAACGACAAATAGCCCATGAGAACATTATCGAAATTCAGTCGTGAATTCTCCCATGTGAAGTTTTTCTGTAAACAATCGGCTTTGTTCGTGACATTCTCGGATACATGTACTCGGATGTGTGTGTTCACATAAACACATTTATAAAACTTTCCCGCGAACAGCTGCACACCCATAATGGAGAATATTAACCAGAATACTAAACAAACCAGTAAAACATTGAAAATCGCCGGTATAGCACCAATCAAAGCATTGACAACAGTCTATTCAAACAAGTAAACAAGGTTATTTACGAAAAAGATGCATTTCTCTTACTCGAATGGCTTCGAATCTTGACAAAGCTCGCAGCGGACGCAGTGCTCGTAGTGTCCTCATAGATTTAAATGCTGGTATATCAGCGATATGAAACAGATCAAGTATAGTTCCAAGAAGACTAACAAGGACAATGAGAAAATCTAATCGATTCCAACCGCTTTTGAAATAAGTACAGATTCCATACGCAAACCATTTAATAATCAATTCACTGGTGAAGATAATCGTAAAGATCTTGTCGAAAATCGCTAAAACTTTCGAAAATAAGACTTGTTGCCGTGTATGAATATCCTCCAATGCCTTCAATGGAGAAGAACGAAACAGATCAACAAATACTTCTTCACTTGCAAATCAACTTACTAAAGTTAAACTACTAACTAAGATACTTATCAGGATAACCCATTCGAAATAACGATGATCAACAAGACGAAGAGTCAAATGCCGAAGATATGTCCAATAGTTTTGAACCATCTCCGGAATATATGTTAAACAGCAGGAGAAATGTTTCGATACGTCACTCGGACAACAATCGGGCGGGAAATAAAGAATTTCATGTGCAGTCGGCGACGTTTCGATATCGGCGAGTGTCAATCGAGGAAGATCAGCAGTTAATTCAATTTCCATCACAGGAGCCTCGTCCTCTCGAGAAAACAGACGTTTAACCAATCGAATGAGGAAATGAACGAAACGTCGAATACGATTGATAGCTTCAGTGATTTTATCCTGTTCAGTTTCCTTTTCGTTGAATACATCGGAACCAAACGATGCAAGTAGAAGTGCGAGAAATGAATTCAATATCTAAAGCAAACTCTACACGTACTTTTTGGTTATTCGGAGTTTCAAATCATATACCACAAGATTGCCAATGATGAAAGTAAAGAGAAAGAACGGAATACATGGCCAGCCAGCACATTCGAGACATACCCACATAGATTCAATCCATTCACCACATAGGACACGGAAGACAATCCTTTCCGAGAAACAGAAAAAGCATTCAATTTTAATTGCTTGTGGGCACAAGCTTACATAAATGCGTGGAAAAAATCGAAGAAATGCCATCGCGGCATGTCCTTGCCGAATTTATCAGCATATTTTTGACCGAATAGCTAAAAATGAACCGTTTCAATTAGATTTCTATGTAAATCTCGCGCTATTTACCTGCATTCCCATCACGGCAAAGATAAATATAATAATGATAAGAACTAATGTTAAGTTTCCCAAATCTCCCAATGATTTTCCAATAATTGACACAAGTCGATTCAGCGTTTTCCAAGATTTCGCTAATTTAAACACTCGTAACTACATAACATAGGAAAACATTCGAAATACATCACCGAAACTTGACTTACTAATCGAAACGAACGTAACACACTCAAACCCTTGACATTGGCAAGACCTAACTCAATAAGACTCACAGTAACAATGATTAAATCAAAAACATTCCATTCATTCTTGAGAAACTTTGCCGGAGTCAATGCGATGATTTTCAATATCGATTCAGCCGTGAATATACATGTAAAGGCATAATTTCCTGTTGTTAGAATTCGTGTCATATATTCACTTTGACCGTGATGATCAAGTGCCATGAATATCGTGTTTATAATGATGCATATAGTGATAAATAAGTCAACAAATGCGTCCAGAACAAAAAACGCAAGAATCGCCTATAAACAATAATTGAATACCGATAGTTTTAATCAAAACAATTTACTTGAATTCGTTGAAATACGGTCGATTGACAACTCCATGTGCAGCAATAAGTCAGTAGAGATTTAAATAATGGCCGATCACACAGATTGTTCTTCTCACTTTGTGATGGAATAGTCATGGTATCTAGTTCTTGAACAGGTACGACTTCAGACAGTAGAGCACGTTGTATATCGGATTCGATTTGATCAAACTTTGATAAGAGAAAAACGTGTAAAAAAGTCTGGAAATGTACGTAGTTCTTACTGTATCATCATTTCGATGTCGTTCCGATGAATCATTGTCGAATTGGCGACTCTTTCTTGACAACTGCGATGGATTTATCTTTGTATTTTGTTCAGGATCGGCCGACGTTTTTGAAGATAATCTCTGTTTACGTTGATTTTCAATTTTTTGTCTTTCGAATTCTTCATTTTCTGCTGCCGCTTTCGTTTGCTGTTCAAGATACGATCGAGCGACGATAGCTAAGATTAAATTGACCAGATAGAACGAGCCAAAAAAGATAACCGCAACAAAATAGAAGAAATGATAACGACCAGCTGCTGATAAAACCTAAAAATCAAATATTTCGTTAAGGTTTCATTTGGAAAATCCGTACCAGTTGGTAAAGATTCTCCCAGTAATCTTGTGTCATCAGTCGAAAACATGAAAGCATTGCCCAACCGTAATTATCAAAACTATATCAACAAAAAAGTGAGCATTGAAACGAGGTATGAGTGAAATCTATGTACCTTGTGTATCCAAAATCCGGACTAAAAGGCATAAACAAAGAATTTTTGTAACGATCAACAGAGAAAACTCTTACTTTTCACCTCGATCTCTCAAACAGACATAACCTTCGGGACATTTGTTTGTTCCACTTGAATTACCACAAAGAAAGTAAAGGTCATCTTTCTGATACCAATAAGCTTAAAAAGATCAAATCATCTTCCATACATCACAATGGATTTCTTCGCATACTTGCATTATTCATCTGTGTTAGATACACTCCATACGACATGTTGGAAAGATTCGAAATATTCGAGAATGAGTCATATGTTGGTACGCATTTTTGTCGAAGAGTACCTGTATACAGTTGCATACCTATCTAAAATGGCAAAGTTCATTTTCAACATAATCAATCATCTTCATGTTCGATCTCAAACCAAAGCGAATATTGAAAGAACAAACGTTGATAGGACGACAACATCTCGCAGAGAGATAAATGATTGAATCAATGCATTCACAATCGTTTTTAAACCTACGAAAACGAATTCGGTCAATTTTCACTCGACAAATAGAAAATATTTTACCAGGTACAACCGCAACAGTTTTCAGTGCTCGTAACACTCGAAATGTTCGTAAAACTGCAACGTTACCCAAATCAACAAAAAATCCCACATATCTAAAATTCATTCAGTTTCATATTTCGCATCGAGAATTGCCTTTCCGAGACATACGCAAGTGAAATCACAACAAAATCCAACCAATTCCACGGATCTCGCAAAAATGTATGTTTCCCAACAATAAATCCTCGTGCCAAACACTTAATCAATGCTTCCATTGTATAAATGCCCGTAAAAACATACCTACGCATGTGAATGATTTATTCTGACAAAGAACTTCACTAAACATCACTTACTCGACAGCATCGGGCACGTCCTTCATCGTCATAAACACACAATTTGTCAGAATCGTCAAAATAACTACCGTACTAAAAAGTGAATGAGTTAATAGTCGTATAGCTACACGTCGAATCCAGTTGAAAGGAGAGAGAAGAAGCAAAGCCGGTGTTGAGCTGAACCGAAATATAGTTTTACTTGAATTAACAACTAGAAATACCTAGGATTCTGAAAATTAACATCGACCTTTGTCAAATCCTCAACATACATCATCCGCTTGACAGGAATCATCGATTTCTTCGATTGGCTTGCCGATCAGTTTCTTTGGAAATCTAGTTCGTAGAACGTCAGGTAATTTTTCTCCAGTCGCTAGTTTTTTATTTGGTAATCGTTTGTCACTGGTTTGCTGTTGTTGAGAATGTTTAATACGTTCAAATGATTCATGTGTAAACTCTCGAAATACAATCGAATCGTAATCCATTAGACGTTGTTCTTGATGCCCCGACGATAAAGAGAGAAGATAATCTCGGCAAAGATATTTCGACGAAGAAAACGTGTATTGATAACATCAAAATAACTTCGACAAACAATATGAATGTACGGAAGCGGAAAAGGTCGAATAGACTTTTTGTTTTTAATTATTTGTAATACATATCGACTAATATTTTATTACAACAGACCAGCGAAGAACGAAGGAGGATGCTCGTTTATTTTTGATGACAAATGTTATTCAATCAAGTAGCAAATGCATCAACAGGACAAAAGAAGAAAAGTAATTATTGTTAACATAGCCAAAAAGATTATTTATTTCTCTTTCACCGGAAGGTATCGAACTAATTACTTTATCGAATGGTAAATCCATTAACAAGAACGAACAGAAATCTAATTATCGCTTGTATAACAAAAACAGATCAACGATCAAGAGAAACTAATCGTTACAACGACAAACAATATGCACTGAATCACAACAAGCACGTGCGTCGAATCTTCCAATTCGGTAATCTGCATTCGAATGTAGTATAGTTTCAATTTCGCTTGTGATGCCTGATCGATCGCGTCATATATGGATTGTGAGACCTTGGTTGGCGTCGATTCGACTAAATCACGACTGAGATCGAATATCAATGGTGGTTTACGGTCGATGACTAAACCTTCTTTATACTACCACATGTTCCATCGATGGCAGAATATGTTGTATAATAAGCTTTATATTGATTATAAACAATAGTAGAAAGCGCACCAAATTCATCAGTATGAAAAAGAAAGTCATGACCTTGACTCGAACCATCGAAAAGTACTGGACTCAAGTCAATACCATCAAAACTACGATTAGATGGTAGAGAGAATCCGGTGAGATATGCAATAAGTGTAACACGGTGTCCCGCTTGCCAAACCACATTTCGACGGCCACGGGTCCATTATCGCTAGTGAATATCAATAAAGTTTGATTCAAAACATTCAAATCTTTCACTAGTTGGTATGTTTGATTGACACTGTGACATAAAGGAGTACCGACTGTAAAGATATCTCCGGTAATCTTTCGTAAATCAACAGGATGTTCATGCTTTTGTTCGAAACGGTACGGTGGATCTTTAGAACAAACTTTTACAGGCGGATGATTACCACCAGGAATATCAATGTATTCGTCGAATCTTCTGTAGGAAGGATGAAAAGGAGGTCGATGTCCAAGATCCCATTTGCCATGCATAGCAGTTCGATAGCCGATACTTTTTAAAAGTTCAGGAACGATTGTTTCGTTTGTCGGCAAATCACTCAGAGCAGTTAATAACAAACTTAGCCAAACACCTGTACGGGCCGGTAATCGTCCAGTCAATAGAGTTATTAGTTGATGAATGTAGTATGACAATGCAGTTTTGTTATATTCTTATCGTTCGTTTTGGCAACTTAGGTTAAAAAAAAGATAATAATCGATTCCATTCTTTTTATTTAGATTGCATACACCAACATATGTTTATTAATTCTCTTGATTGAAAATCAAATTAAAAGAATGATATCTATTTTTGTCTCTACCAACATATGAATTCATTCAGATTTTTCGTTCGATTCGATCTTATTGACAGGAATCTTTGGCTTTTGTCGTCGGAATTTTCCACACATTTTCTTCACAATCAACACAGCCCAATAGAGATTAAGCAATCGTGTGTGAACAAGTAGGATAATCTGCACTATAACCAACGCTATACTTGTTGTATCGTGTGAAGCTTCCGCCAGTCGAATAAATTTCGGTAATGCTCGAAATACGTAAAAACAAATGATACTTCCATAGATGAGACGAGTCCACAGAAAAGTAACAGCAAACAACAAAGCACAAAAGCTATGTATATCACTATGTTGATGGAAGATTGCTTTTACATTCAATGGAATAGTTGATAGTTCTTCGAACAACATCAGGAAATGGCTCGTGTGGCCGACACGTGTGTACAAACCTATTCACAAATGATGAGCATCATTTATGATGAACTTTTTCTGACTAACCTGAAAGTCCAATCATTAGAACAATGATATGATGAAACATTGCCGCTGCACTTCTCACTGATTTGAAATAGGCCATAAGAAGTAGGTCGTAAATAAAATAACCTCCTGAATAGCATACACTATACGCCATTTTGTTATCGTATGTTCCATCAATGCCCCCACCCAGTATGCGATCGACTTGTATTAACTTAATCGGTGAATATAAAAAGTATAAACACACAGCTAGAACGCTAGCACATGCATGAACTGTAGATACAACATAACTTTTGTTCAAGGGTGTTATTGACGATGGAAGAAGATAGAATATTAAACAGTTGACAGCGAACGAAACAAAAATGATCAATGATACGGGAAAATCTTCCGAAGGATTTGTTCCGAGATCTAATCATAGATGAAAAGCAAGAATAAGGTAAATGACTATGAATGTGAGTCCTTACAGTGGATACGAGCATTTATTTCAGTCATTGTCATTCAAATATTGAAAAAGTTTCCTTTACTGCTGTGCAACAGTGCTGGTAACGTGTTGCTAATCAACAAAAAGCAGGCGACGTAGAACAAAAAACAAGCGAAGAAACGAGAAAGAAATTCACATGGTATGAAACATGCAGAGCAATAATGCATTCTAACGTTTCTTTCTTTCTTTCTTTGTATATTAAAAACAATAGTTTCTTTTTAAACATTTAGTTTATGAAATACCTAATAACTAAATAATATATGAATGCTAGATCTCTGGTAATGACCAATTGCGCTTAAGCAAACGTACAAGAATGGAATGTAATATGTATTTGAAGGAGACACTTGATTTATGTACGTCACGAGAAAAACGTGTATTGGTTTGCGACATGTGACAATTTCTAAAATTGCTGTATGGTTTCAACCAGCATCACTTGTTTCATATATGCAAACAAAAAGATGGAGTTGTATTCCATGTGTTTTGAACAGGATATTGTTGGAAAAGCGTTTCCGTGCGAGCGATCTATTCATAGAATTTGAACCCTCACATGTGTTCCTATTCCGTAACGATGATCATTTCGCTAAAGCTTTATTATATATGAAAGTTAAGAATATTTGTTCGCCATCCGTGATCGAGGATGGCTGAAACATATTGCAAAATAGGAATTCAAAGCGTTTGAGTGTACGGGAAACTTGTTTATTGTCATTGCAAAAGCAAATAGCGTCTTAAGAAAACAGTTATGTTCGTAATGAAGCGGTATATTTTGTTTTGAAGTAATCATAGGACATTTCAGAACACAATTAATTGAAATATTTTCCCAATACAAAACAAAAGACTCACAAAGTACGGGAAACGCACAGACACTGACGCAATAAATGAAAAATGTTACACTTCATTATATCACGAGGTGTATTTTCGTATGTTTCCGTTCGTATTTAAACAGCACACTTATTTGTGCTGCAACTAACTTCCTTTCTGCTGAATATTTACAACCGCAATACCATGACGTGTACACAAACGTGTTGCCATTATTTTTTCGATGATTTTGATTTCTGTGATACGTGGGATTGTTTCGATCTATGTTCATCAACTTACTGCACGCACCCAAAAATGCGTCAGGGTATTTGTAAACCCCAGGCATCAAAAAACGCAAGAAATACTAAGAATTCTCCTCAATCCACACCTCAAGCCCAAAATTCCTTATCGTATTCGAATAATAATAGAAACAATGCTAAATCAGACAAGTTTTCTGTTCAATTGGATGTGACCGGATACAATCGAGATTTGATCAAACCCAAAGTGGAAGGCGGGAAAATAGTCGTTGAAGCTAAACAAGAAGATCAACTGCCAGACGGTGATTATAACATTCGACAATTAAGAAGATCCTATGAATTGCCACAGCAGGCCGGTTAGTAGCCGAACAGTCCGTTGACTAAAAAGTTCTTTTCCTTTTATTATGATAGATCCTTCACGCATGACTTCGAATATTTCACCCAATAATATGCTGACGATTGAGGTGCCTTACCGTAATTCAGGAAGCGGAGGTCAGCCTACAAAAGGAAACGGTGGCCAATCGACAAAAGGAAACTTAACACAATCGTATGGCCCAGCGTCTTCACCGGCTGAGTATTTAAATTTCCTTAAAAGTGGAGAATTCAGTCCAAATGTCATCGATAAGGACAATAATCAAAAGGTTTTAGAACTGACTTTTGATGTGAAGGACTGTCCAGCTGAAGAACTCAAGGTGTCAGTTAAAGATAATCTTTTGACAGTTGAGGGCGAACATATGGATACCGAAAATAATCATTCAAAACGGACACGTTTCGCCAGAACAACAACATTACCCATTGGTGCACAACTTGAGCAAATGAAATCGAATCTCAACAATGAAGGACAGTTGAAAGTTGAAATTCCATTTGTATTGAATTGAGGTAGAGGGGGAGAAAGACATTTTTCGAGAAAAAATTCAATAAATACGTTGAGCACGCGAGATTTTCAAAGGAATGTGTCCCTATATTCATCGAAATAGTTATTTTTGTTTGTTTGCTTAATCGTTACACATACTAAAATACGTTAAATGAGAGAGACTGCTAATATACTGTTCCCAAATATTAAAAACGTTTATTTCGTATCAACGCAGTCGAATGGCTTCGATCTCTCAGTTGTATAACTACAATTTTCAACATTTGAATCACAGAGTATTGTGTAGATGATCATTCTTTCTACATCAGATCAGCTGAATATAGTGTTGATACTGGTAGTAATATAGATTTTAAAGTACTTCATGTTCGTTGATTTGATAGGAGAAATATTCAATCAGTGTTTTATTTGGTAATAATTCAAATTTAGCTGATGTGTGCATAATGGAAGTAATTGAAAATCGTGTACTTCTATTTTCTTTAGTGTCTTTTGACTTAAACATAGTTGGTTACATGACAACAAAAGAGTGGTAAAAATGTCTATGCTGAAAACAAAACGTTTCACTTTGTTAATGCTTATGGATTTAAATATAACTGTAAAAATTCACTCACCGTTAATTCTCGTGAATACAGTTTAACTTCACCGATGTTCCCATGAAACTAAAGAGTATTCCATTAGTGTATAATTTCATTCTGCTGGTTGTTGAATATGTATATACGACATGATTTCATCTATCAGTAGGCACTACAGGATCGTACTGTTTACGCGATTAAACAGTTGAATATTAATGGAACCATTTATGGTTGCACCAAAGAACGGAAAGCATGATGTGTTGCTATAGAGTTCAGAAGAAGTATATGTCTATATATAACTGGTTTTTTTCCCTTTTTCCGTTCCGTACATACATTATCCGATCGTTAAGAGAAATTCTCTCTCTCGATTACAAGTACAGCAATAAAAGAATGCGCAAAAAGCAAATAATGACTGCTATAGCAGAATTTATTTTTTCTGCTATAAGTATATTCTCTTAGTTCTTTCTCTGTTTCATTCTGTTACACGTTTTAACTATTTACAGAAGTATGTAACACACAAAAAACGGATTGATAAATAAAAGTTATTATTCATATTCATCACATTAATCTACGAAGAAAACACGTATTCTTAAAAAATGAGTAGCTATGAAGGCAACGATTATTGCCATCGTGGAGCTGGACCAAGTGGTAAACCAAAGCTGCATTTTATTCAATACAATAGTAAGAAAGATGCTAGAGAGGGTGCATTTCTTGCAGGTGGAAAAAATGAACCGGTACATCACGCAAATCCGAAAGAGGGAAAAGCTCATTATCATGCAGCTGATCAAAGCGGGAATATTATTAAAGATGGAGTACATCATTGCTACGGTTAAACTGTTATAGACTTTCGCATACACAATCGGAGAAAATGTGCTCTAGTTTTTTTGCTCTATTAATTCCGAAATTACCTTTGGTTTCCATATACCTCTGTATGTATTTTATTAATAAAACTAAAATTATTATCCGATTTTGCATATCGACTAATTTGATAAAAGGTGATTCCTTTTGCAATGTGATTAAAAAAGGAGATGGTTCAACTCTCATACTTGAGATTTTTTTTTTGTTGCAAATGTCAAATCCTTTTTGGAAAATAATCTTTAATCAACAGCATGAACACTCCGACTAAAATGCTACTTGTTTATGACATATCCTTGACAGTTTCATGGTCTTAAAGGATCATACTTTAAGAAACATCAATATAATTTTGATTTGATGTCGCTGTTATTACATTGAATGGACGTACTCGATTGGTTTTTTGTCGAAAAAAATATTTCACTTGTCGACGAAATTGTGCTGACGTTGCAAAGAAGATATAAAAATTACTCTGAACAAAGATCATCATTTTCAATTCGAAATAAATCATCAAATAAACTTACAGCAAAATTAGCAGAAAATAAAAGACTAACAATTATTTGAAGTATTTGCCCAATTGTATATCGTAAAAGATTCGATCGTGTAAAGGGATGATTGATAATATATATACGAAAACAAGTATAAGGTAATCCAAGAATGAGACAAAATATGACTCGTATTAAAACCATCGCAGTCATTTGTTGATCTAATTGACGACGTTCAATAGATATTTGTTGACGAATAATATGTCGAACATTTCGATAAGCTAATAAACTAAAAACAAATGCTAAAAAGATTTGCAAAGGACCATAAAGTATCGGATAGAAACAATATGTTGAATACCAAATTAAAATGAAATTTGTTATCACACATCCTGATGATGATGATTGAATATTAAGAAATAACGCAAATACAATACTATGACTAAGCCAAATACAACTACTTATTAACATAATGTATCGTGCAAGTTTAAGTGGATATTGATATCTTACACCAAATCGGTAATGTGTTGACCAAAATTGATCACATGCAGCGCAACATATCGTAAAAAAAAGTATTAATGCCATTCCATGCATAGTGATAAATCTTATTCGACACCAAATTAAGACAGAATCGACAAGATCGGATCCATGAATTTGTCGTGCTATGGAATTAATGAGACCAAGAAATAAAAACACGATTCCACCAATGGCTTCCATTGTAAAATAGAAAGCACATCGATTACCATGAAATGGTTTTAATCGAGAAAATATCATCGTATTTAAAAAATTGCCAATTGTTCCATATAGAAATATAACATAGTAGAAATATTGTAGATTATCACGAATTGTGTTTAGAATATCAACAGTGTTTGATGACATGATGAATTTACTTAAAAGAATGTTTAGATTTTCATGTCGAACATCGTTTTTATTTGACATTAAGCTACTTTTACTTATTCTTAATCAGAATAAGAAAATGGAATTAAAAATCAAGGAAAATATGTTCAATTACAGATTCTTTCGTATGCATCTTGTCCGTGGAATTATATATCAACCAAAACAAAGCTGTTGATTGACTTTGTTTCAATCAAGAGAATTAAATTCATGTGAAATTATTTAAATTAACGAAGAATATATAAAGTTGAATAGTTTTAATGATAATACTGTTCGAGTTGAAATTTATTCTTCAGCTATTCTTCTTGAAAATGAGCGTTTTGGTAAAGGTTTTGCATTCATATAAACATGCTGACTTCCGTTTCGTTCTTAATTTTTCACTTCGCGAATTCGTTCACTTTGTCGTGTCGGATCAATATCAAAGAAACCATAAATCAACATGAACAATTATAATCTTGATTGTTATTCAAATTATTACAAGTACCATTGTTGAAACATGGATTTTGTATATCGCACAAGTAGTTCCACTTATATTACAATTAAATCCAATATTTGGGGAATTTCTACATTCAAGAGCAACAAAAACTACTGAAGTGACATTATCTAAGAAATTCAGAACAGTTTAGATTATTTTTTGGAAATATTTTTCATGCACGTAGATGTGTTTGTCAATCCGGCAACCTATTGAGAAGTTTCGAATAAATTGCTGGTTGCTGTTTCAATTAATTCTATCGTGAAATGAATATATTTATAAGGAAAAGTTTCTTAAGAAACTTACCACAATTATTCACTGCCAAGGAACGAATTTTTGAATATTTTCATCAGTAACATACAAATCTCCAGAACTATGAAAACGAGCAGAATATGGTAAAAAAAGTCGATTTGATATTTCCGTGCAACCAATAACGCAATCATATGTATCATTGACTATTCGAATAATACGAGAATTTTGATTATCTGTTATGTATAACACATCATCGTCATCTAATATCATATCATAAGTTGGATTCTTTAATATTAAACCATTTAGAGGTGTTGTTTCCTGCTACTGTTGTTCCATCCATTTCTCCTCGTCGAAAACGGTGAATTCTTTGATTTCCTTAATCAGCTACATATAAGTTGAAGTCAATATCGACAAATATTCCCGAAGGAGAATGCAATCGATCTATAATTATGGTCCTGGAAAACCCGTTCTAGCTATTATCACTATTGTTTGATTGCTACTATCTACTAACGTCTTCTCTACTTGATGTTTGTTAAAAACCGAACAATAAATAGAATTCTGAATGTCAACAAAAAGTCCCAAACAATTATCTGAAAATTTTGTTATTAATCGACTTTGTGTTGAATGTGATGTAAACTTATCGATTCGACCTGTTTCATTTCGACGTACAAAATAAATATCACGACTTAAACAAATCGCTCTGACAGTAACTTCCTGACCAGCCGTATTTGCATTGAAAAACGCCTGGCAAAAGCACAAACTCACGACTTGAAAGCTTTAATTCGAGCACTCATCGATACTGTAAGCTGATGCATAATTATAGAATATAGTGAACACGTTTTATTAAGCAAACAATTGCCACCTAAGACGTTGGCGGCTAAGAGAATTAGACAGATGCATTTGTTACACGACGCTTGACGAAGGTAGTACCATAGTATCAATTGATTCGCCTTCAACACTGCTGATCACATTTGGCAAAAGGAAAATGCACGTGGAAAAGTATTGTTAGTTTCTTTATCATTTGAATCTGATCGATGAACAAAGGAAAACACAAAATCGAATACAGCTGAGTTTCCTTTCATTATTTACTCTCGATAAAAGAGAATGTTATGTTTGTCTATGGAATTAGAAACGGAATCAAAGATTACATCCTACCACCTTTTTGTGTATCAATTAAACTTTAATAGAAAAGAAGAATATAATGACATCAATGATTAACCTATTTCAATCACTATAACATTTGCATTCTATTAATGAATTAATACGTGAAGATTACTTGCTCAGCAGTATATACGAAGTATAGAGATTTTATTATTCTTTCAGAGAGACTGTTGTCATGTTTCCATTATATGCGAAAATAGTAAATAGATAAGAAAATGTTGTCAAGTGACGGATATATGATAAGCGAGCCCGAAAGCTTTCTATCAACAAAACATCTCCTTATTTGAGACTATTATTTGTTTCTACAAAAGCTCATACATCTGCGCTCTTCTTTGCATTACTAAATTCGACAAAATTCCAACTACTATCATTTTTCGTCATGATGGACACATATTGGGATTACACCCTTCGGAATACTTGTCTAAACAAACGACTGATTGCCCTATTATGATTTAAGCGTCATTGATAGCTTTATGTAATGTGCCTATGAAAGTAGCGGTATTCAATGGATAAGTTGATTGGACCTATTCAATAGACTATAATGAGTTTTTTTTCATACAGAACGCATATAAGAGCATTGTATCGCAGAGCCCAGGATGCTTAACTTTCTTCAAATGACAGCGCTAACACCCTCACCCTCACCCTCACCCTCATCGAACAGTGAGAGACTCGATCACAAGTGGGAAGGTCGTTAACAAAAACTACCATGAAATCCGACAACATGACCATCGGTGATATCAGTTTCATACGTGGATATAACTATTCTGTGGTCTTGCTCGCCGATAACGGGTCGTTACAAACCAGAGTAAGAGATAACTCACTCGATGATGCTGCGCGGCGATCGCATCGTATCGTATCGTACTTCTAGTTCACATGAAACAAGAAGTACTCATATTGACCTTAAAATATATTAAAATACATATTTGCTCTTTAAGAGTATTACAGGATAGAGAAAATGTTTATTTCTAGTTGTTGTACTTTGTCCTTGAATTGCGCTATCTCGGTTCGTGTCATGCTGCACATTTTCTCATCTTTTTTTACTTATCAATTTCATCGGCTTTTGTTTTCCGTTGTCATCCTCTTCTTTTATTATTCTCTTTATAGTAATAGAAACAAACGAGTCTTACAAACTATGGCTCGTGGTACTCATGTAGCTCTATCGAGCATTTTCCTTATCCTTATTCTGTACTTTTTGCAAGGTGTAAACATTGGACTCGCAACTAGTATACCCATATTCTTGGCTGTACGAGGAGCGACTTGGGCACATCAAAGCGTATTTAGTTTCGTTTATTATCCATTTTCACTGAAGCTTTTTTGGGCACCTTTGATCGATACTATTCATATTCCTCGTTTTGGCCGACGTAAAACATGGTTAATACCGATTCAGTTGTGTATCGCGGCGATTCTCTTACTCCTATCGTTGTACGTCGATTCGTTTATCACGGCTAGTCACGTTGTATGGCTTGCCGGAATGTTCTTTGGCCTTATTCTTCTCACTGCATCCCAGGACATTTGTGTAGATGGTTTAGCTATTACATTGTTTTCTGCGACCAACCCTCAATGGACATCAACTTCGCAAAATGTCGGGCAAACACTAGGTCATTTCTCGGGCTTTTCATTCTTACTAACATTGGAATCAGCCAATTTTACAAATAAATACATCCGTCAACCGCTATCATTGCCCTTCC
Source organism: Adineta ricciae (assembly GCA_905250025.1). Lineage (NCBI taxonomy): Eukaryota > Metazoa > Rotifera > Eurotatoria > Adinetida > Adinetidae > Adineta > Adineta ricciae. The sequence continues at coordinate 65,212 of CAJNOJ010000105.1, forward strand.
AAACATATGGTCTATTCTCGCTCGAATATTTCATACGTTTTGCAGCATTGGCTTTTCTAGCAGTTACCGTGGGTGTTGCGATATTTTTTCATGAGAAAAAGGAAGTACCACTAACCAACAAGGAAGACGCACATCCATTAACAATATCCGAAACATATACTGCAGTCATAAAACTGTTCAAAAAGAAATGTATGCGACAATTAGCCATCATATCAATTCTCGCACCGACTGGCTTAGTAGCTACTACGTATATGACACGTGTATCACTTACCAAGTAAATAGAAAAGTTGATTTCTTCATAGTTTTCGATCGACAATCTCGTTTTAGGCAAGGTGTGCCACAAGCTAATTTAGCACTTGTTGAAATTCCAGTCACATTGGTTTCAGTCTTTTCACCTCTTATCATTCGCCATACCAAACGGCCTCTGATTTGGTTCGTTCGATTCTACGCTTTGTATCTTCTTAGCGCAATTCCAACCGCTGCGTATGTGTATTTCACTCCTCAAATAATCTCATCGAGTTACTACTATCCTCTACTCATTGTCTTTCTTACATGTAATGAGTTTTTCCGAGTTCTTCGAGCTGCTGCTCAAATTGGTTTCTTTGCTTGGATCAGTGAAGAACGTACCGGTGGAACTTATATGACGCTGCTTGCCACTCTGAGCAATTTCGGATTCGCTATGAACTCTTCGGCCATACTTTATCTATCAAATTGGTTACCCAAGAAATACGATTATGTGATTGCAGTTAGTCTGTGTATCACCCTTGGTGTACTATGGATGGTGCTTTCATTTCGAACTATAAAACGACTGCAAAAATTACCTAGACACAAGTGGTATTTATTTCCCGAGGCGATCGTAGATAACACAATCACATTGGAGAAAAAAGATCATAGAAAGTTATTGGATGATGAAACAAACTAAGCAACTTTTTCAGAAGAATTGTAAATGAAAGACTACGATGTTTTTTTTCAAAATCATAAACATCTACATCGGATTTTCTCTGCTTTTGACATGTTTATCAGTATGATTCATAGGAAAGGTTTCGTCATGAATATCTAAATATATGAAGTCATCTGTATGCTTCATCATCATGCAACTCTAATTAAACCTGTCATGATCAAAACTAGAAACAAGAAGTGCTTGCAGCACAGTTTGACTATAAAGGCAACGTCCATCAGTAATCCTTCTCAACATAGAAAAAAAATGAATTCAACAGATGCATACTATGATGCCTTATTCGACAATCTATTCAAATATCTTTACCGATATGTAATTCCCGTGTGCTACATCGCGGGAAATGTTGGAAGTCTCATCAGTGGATACATTTTTTCCACAAAGGCATGGAGAAGAAACGTTTGCGTCTTTTACTTTAACACATGCCTAGTGATTAACTTGGCTGCTCTCAATTGTTATATGCTGCCAACTATTCTTATCAACGGTTACGACATTGAGCTTTACAATTCCAATATAATCTTTTGTAAGCTCTATTACTATACAACATTCCTATTCTGTGCACTTTCACCTACCATGCTCATTCTGGCATCCATCGATCGTTTGCTCATATCGTCCCAAAATGTTAACCTTCGACTGTATAGTTCAAAACGTTTAGCTTACTTTTCCGTTAGTTTGACTACAGTTTTCTGCATTATTTACTTTCTCCATATCTTAATCAAACCGGAAATTGTATCAGTCGCACCGTCGGTTACAGCATGTACACTTAGCACTGATTACGGTTACCTGCTGTTCTTTGCTTACTCCTCGTTGCTTGTTACGTCGTTTTTCTGCGTAAACATGATTGTGCTGTCGATTTTATCGATTAAAAACGTTCGGATTATTCGTGCTGCGCCTCGTCAACAAAAACGGCAACAACTGCGCACAATGAACAAGAAAGACTTTCAATTACTTCGTTGTCTATTCGCTCACGATATCATTTTTATTGCTTGCAATATTTTCCTCAACTTATATTATGTTTATCTTGTAGTCAGACTTTATGGTAGCATGTCAAGTCTGGAACGAATCTTCAGCAGTTTCCTAAACATTTTTCTCACCATGTTCCAACAGCTTTCGTTCTGCGCCAGCTTTTTCATCTTTGTCACCGTCTCGAAAGCATTTCGACATGAACTCCGGCGTACTGTGTACAAAATGATTCGGAAAAATTCGGTCATCATGCGGGAAGAAGAACAGATCGAACGAATCAATGTCGAAATCAATATTTTCAACGAGAATGGCCAACGTGCTCAATAAACAAAGTGCGACAATAGCGCACTTATGTACAAAATCATGAACGAACAGTTTTCCTTTCTTTCTGAACCTTTTTTTTCAAATCACACGAAAAATATGACCATACGTTTAAGAATATATTATAGTTGCTTATATATACGCCATTCACCAAGGTTCACATTCTTTCAGTTTGATTTCTACGGCAGGGACCTTGTTTCTATCTATTGTAACGTCAATGATTTTGAATGCTGAATATGGTAGTACTAGAACTTCTTCTTCGTCGGGATACAATGATATATTTGTGATATCTAATGCCGTTCTCGGATTTCGTATCTCATATATGCATAATGTACTCATTCGGGAACTTGTGTCACGTTTATTACCATGGAATCCCGTGGCGACATTCAAACGTTTGGACGTTGACGCAAAGGATTTAGTTAAAATTCGCGTGCCTCGCTTGTACTGCGTAACATCATTCTCGGTAAGCATCATGCCGCGATACGTCGTTCCAAGATACGAGAGACTATCGAAATGTGGATGTCGAGCGATAATTCCGATGAAATACGCTAAACTAAGGTTCTCTGGAGCAGCTAAATTCTCAAGCTCTAATTGTGCCAAATCGGTATTGAGTGCCGAAGAAAAGCCTGTATCAGTTGTATAGGCTTTTAATAAATAGTTCGGATCTTTTTCCTTGATTGTCACATCAAAAAATTGTCGGATTAAATCAATGCTCTGAACATTGCGCAGACTCTTTTCCAGATAATTTTGTTTGACGAAGAGAACTAGGCGATCGAATTGTGGATCGTTGCCGTAAGTTTCTAATGATTTCAGATACTCATGTGCTTGAAAATCTGCATCATACGAAGAACGAATCCATTCCATGACATCACTGACAAAACGCGTCTTCGTCAGACGTCGTCGATGAGGCATTTGCTTTATCTCGTCACTTTTAGCTTCCTCAAGTACGGCTAAACGAGATTTGTTTTTCGTTGAACCAGAAGCTGTAGGGAGAGCAGTCGAACCATTCGGTTCCATTCGATTCATACTTTTCAGTGACATTGATTGCAGATAGTTATGAACAACATCGATGTTGTTAGCACGTTGCATACGAGCGGAAGCATTCGTACCGACAGCTAAAACAGAATGATCGATTCGTTTGACTAAAACATTCGATACAATGAACTATCGAAATTTTGTCTTGCGCAAATAGAGAAAGAACTGAAAGTGTTTTCAATCATCTCATACCATGCGAAGCGCTTACCTTTATTTTCTACCGTGGAATGTCTTTGTAATATACTCGCTTCGAGCGGTTTCCTATTTCTTGTCGCTTCTTCTTCATCTTTTGTGATACGTGCAGACAACATAGGACCAACACCTGAAGTTCATGAGAAAAGAATCTGATTTTTTTTATTCATACATATACATGTATATGTACCGAAATCAACTTTTCGTCGAAAACCATCTGACGAACTGTCACTGCCGTCATCGGGTATGTCTTCCACGATTTCATCACCAATGAGGTCATGGACCGAATCTAAAATATTGAAATTAATTCAGAAATATTCGTTTTTTATCGGTATTACTTTTTCCTGATGATAATTTTTTCCTGAAAAAAAAAAGACAAGGAATATATATATACTAACGTCATACGCAAACCCCTACCGTTCCTGAATGACGCGCGCCTTATACATTTCATCACATGGATGATCCCAGGATGACGTACCCGTATCAAAATTAAAATAATATAGTTCTCCATTTTCCTCTTGACACGGTTTCCAACCTGATGGTAGCGGTTTAAGGATACCTTCTCTAGCCAGCCAAAGTAAATGGGACTCCTAAAAAGTTGGATGCAAAATACTGATCACTCGGTGTTCCGGCGTGTAAACTTACCTTGTCTGGATCAATACCAATATAAATGGCGTATTCACGGATTTCTTCTGAAGTTGGTTCGTAGTTTTCGTCTATATTTTCGCAGAGAACTGTTTGTTTATTTATTTTATATCCTTTAGATGGTAACATGATTGGCGATATGAGGCGTAGTTAAATTCCTTTTTGCGAAAAAAGTAAGAGTGAAAGTTGACTTTTTCTTTCAAGAATGATTCAACATTTTTCGTTGTATTTCATACATTTTATTTGCTGACTGTGGACAAGTTAAAGCAGCCCTTTGAAAGATGTTGCTGCGATAAAAATGAGTATAATTACATGTAACTTATGCTATATAACCAAATCAAGTATATATCTTTTTAGACAAGAATAAGTATAGTTTTGTCGGAAGACAGAAATCGACCTGTCTGATGGTGGCGCCACTGTATGGAATAAAAGAAAAGTAAAGTAAATATATACTAGCTATTCGATTTTCGTTAACAAAGGCGAAATCGAATCTTCCTTTGTTGATCATTTCGTTGAATCTACAAGTGAAAAATGGTGTGCTTGCTTGAAAATCTATCCAACGAAATTTTCTATGAAATATTCGATTATCTCGATGGTTGTGAATTATATCACGGATTTTCAAATCTCAATTCTCGTTTCCATCAGCTACTAAACTCTCCCTTACTTTTTTATGAACTCAAATTTCATTGTACATCGATTCAGTTCGATGAATGCATCAAATATATTAATCCAAATCAAATTCGTTCATTCAATGTCTCATCGGAATTGCGAATCGACAAGTTCTTCTCGTCGTTTAATATCGACTCATCACTTCATCATCTTCGATCGATTTTCGTTGAGAACATCAAGCCTGAAACGCTTTCCGATCTCTTGACGAATTGCACTCATTTACCATGTCTTACTTCGCTGAATATCATGTCTTATCATCAGCTATTAGATCTATGCCAGATCTATCCATTGATTTTCAACTTATCAACACTAAAATCTCTGACAGTAACGTCGCATGAATTCAAGAACTCCATGGCATTACCATACGCCACTGAAAGTCAACAAATAAGCAAAATCGAACATATGAACATCAACCACCGTGTTACCTTTCAGGAACTTGCGACGGTCATTTCCTACACGCCAAAACTCTTTCGTTTAGAGTTTTTACACGAAGATGAAGATGATTCAACAGTTGAATTGATCACACCAATGCAACTTTCAAACATCACGCACATCTCAATGACGATTATGTACTTGAATTACGATGATATGAACATCTTCTTGCACAAATTACCATCCACTCTCGAAAGTTTCAATTTTTTCGTATGTGAAATCGATACGAGTTATCTTGATTTCAGCATGTGGGAAGAATTAATCAAAGAAAACTTTCCCCAATTGAAAAATTTCTATTTCAATTACACTGCCACGATTCATGACGAAGAAGAATTCATATTTACTGGTTGTGTGCTCGATCAATTTGTCTCGCCATTTTGGATCACTCGACAATGGTTTAATCAAATAATCATTCGCCAAGAATCGATTGCAGTCACGATTAAACCTCACAAGTATTTCTCAAACTTCATTCTCATGCCCACAATTTGATCTTTCATTTTCAGAAAAAGGTGGTACGAATGTCTTACAACCCATAGCAAACTGAATATAAATGAATCAAGTTTACTTAGCATTCAATACACTCCCGAAGATCAATGGTTGGATGTACTCTATGATGAAATCGAATGGGTGACCGATGTGGCAACGATTTATCATTTAGAAATGACAGGAACGTTTTTTATCGGGGTTATGAGTCAAATTTTCAATCTTCTGCCTGATCTTCATACATTCCGTATCTCCTCGATCACATTACCAACGGTTACATTGTTAACCGATGATGAATTAGAACAGTTTATCGACGCAGCGACTTCTAATCGGATTACGAAAGTTTATCTGGAGAAAATGAACACATTTGATGATGTTCTTTTCCTTATTGATTTATTCCCGAGATTAGATTCGCTTCAGATCGGTTGTAAAAGCGATATTGATATTGAATTATTCTTGCACATGATTCTCATCAAGATAAATAGTAAAAAATCTAATCTTCGTTTACTGGCCATGCGCATTCCGACAGCTGACGACCAAATAGTGAAGAAAATACAGAATCTTACTGATCTTACGATTACACGTACAAATGAAACAATTTTCTTGCGACTATAATAACACATGTTTCTTTTTTTATTATGAATAAAGCATTTCAATTGAGAGTACACTTAATTAGGTGCGAACCTCATGAATCTGTTACAGTAATAGTTCCATTATTGAACAAATTGATTTTCATATTTGGTCGAAAACCGCAGGTCTCATGAACGTAACCACGATGATTGCTGAAAACTTTTGTTGAATTGATCATTAGATTAGTCGACCGATGTGTATGACCATACACCCACAAACGAACATGATCTTGACAATCTTCGTCATGATCGTTAACGAAAGCACCAGCAACACCTGATTCTGCGTCGTCATCCGTGCACGTCTCTCGACGCGAAGGTGCGTGATGAGTGATAATAATTACATTTTCTTGATTTTCACGTGCTTTTCGAATCTCTTCTAGCAACCAAGTATGTTGCTCGGCATGCTAAGCATTTGTATCATCAACAGTTAAACGATACGCCACAGTTCTGCACTTATTACGTGGTTCAGTTTCATCGCCAAGTTTAATTTAATAGTAATCATTCACAAACCGACTAACTTTCGAAGCTGTTAGTTCAGAAACATAAGACCAGAGTGTCGTGTGCCTAGGAGACGAACTTTATTCGGAAGAAGATAAGTTTGACTACGTAGAAAAGGCGTTCAAATTTGTCACATTGTGCCAATAAAAATGCGCTTAAACTGGGGATGTCAGGTCTTCCAATGTCTCCAGCAACGATCAAGTTCGGTGCGACAACGTTGAACTCAGGTACAATGGCATTTGAAAATTCTAAATGCAGATCGCTCATCAGCATTGTCTGAAAAATCAGTTTCAACTCTTCACTCATTTTTTCGATCCTTTTAGTGATGTCAGTTGTGTTGTTTTCTTATAAACATGTACGAACGAGTCACCAACGAGGAAGAAGAAAAATACACACTCATATTGCCACCTGACTTCTCTGGATTTTCGCCTATCTTATGACAATTTATATCGGTAAATAACCTGTCAAATGTTATGAAATAACGGACCACCATGTATTCGCACATTCGACTTTTTCAGCTCAAATTTCACTGCGAAGTATATTTGTATATTTTTACATATCGAAGGTCATTAATGCTTATTCAATAAAATAGAACACAAAGGCATTTCAAATAACTCTCATCATGCAAATAAATTACTGAACGGAAGAGAAGAAAAGGAAAAACAATGCGAGAAACAAGTTACATCTAGCAACATAACAATTCTGCAGAAATCGATATTGGAAATCACCGGTTTATATATTGAAACATATCTATTTACAAATTGGTTTGAAAATGAAGATAATGATTCAAATAGATAGGTTTGATTTGAAACTTGATGAAAAGTTATTTTTTAAAAAGTCGTTGGTAAGGAATGTAGTTTCCCTGAACCGCATTGTGTTTTTTTGTTTTGACGGTTGCGAAGTAAAAATTCATAGTAGGCAAGAGAATGAAGAAAAAAGTTGGGAAAAAAACAATTCTAATGAGTATACATAGTTACACATTAAACGTCTTATTGTATATTTCTATTCTATGGGTGCCTTCACTAGCTATTTTCACTGTGAGCGAATTTGAATAGTAGAACAAACGAGATGATTCAAACAGCAGGTCTTCTGCCTGGAAATCGAATTCAAATGGGAACTTCCAAATAGTTTGACACTTTTGTTAATAAAGAAGTAGGTATTTTTTCTTTTCGTTGGATTTCCAGATCATTGTGGTATATTACACGTACAACAATATCTTTTCCACATTGTGGAAATAGAGTACACACGCCCTTGAACTTTTTTTTATTAGCAGAAGAAGAGATCCCACTGACCATGCCGGTCCTATAGGAACAACTGAGAAGCGCGTGATGTACTGATGTAGTGAAGGATAACGACTGAAAAAAGGCAAGAAACGAAAGAGATTAAAGGATAACAAAAGAAAGGAAGAACAAGAAGAGAAATAATGATGAGAAAACGATGGTTAGTGAGCTTGTGGCACGTAGAGAGAGACGATTCGATCAACGAATCATTGGAGCAAAACGCTGTGAGTAAATAATAGCGACGAGAAGATATGCAATCTAAATAAATTACAACATGCCCTTGAACTGTTTCTATGACTTCTTGTTTGCTTCCGTCGATCGACTAGGGAAAAAGAATACCCGTTAGAAATCAATTGTGAAAAATATTGCATTTTATATGATTTTGTTTACACCGTAGAAACAGTGAACTGTCTGTTAACAGAACGACACGTACTTCACTTGTACAGAGTATTAATGATGAACAAGAGTATTTTAAACAAGAACAACAATATCTATTTTTGAGATATTTTCGATAGCTCATCTTGCGAGATGATGTATTCTAACAAATTATTCGTTGTCAGCGAACGGAGGAAAATAACATGTTGCCAACTTGTTTATCAGTCTACATCATTTTGTTAAAAATGTTCACGGAAACAAAAAAATGAAGTTCTCACTCTCCTCTGAGACACAGAACGTCTACGAAGTAACTGTTTTCTCCTCTTTTCCTATATATACTTACGTCGACAGATTTTTGGACGACTGCTTTTTAAAATAGAAATTCTCTTTCTTTTTTCATTTCTCCGTACTACAGTATACCCGGTGTTGTCAGATAGTTAACAAATATATATGTCGATCAATGTATTTACATTTTTATTCTAATGCAAAGTGAAATGGGAGAGGATACGGTAATTTTCAATTTCATCCATTTTCTAGATGAAGTGAACTACATTAATGTTGCTCTTGTTTTACATTTCGTTTTTTTCCATTGGCATTTCTCAAGTCATAGCAAAAGAGAATGGTTTGCTTTTTTTTTGCGCAAACTTGAACACTTTAGTTGTTTACTTGTAGAAGTAGCTCCGTATGGATTGTTAAGTTCAGATTATATTCATGCTCGAATAGCACGCCAAGTAATTGACGAGACAACCACCTGTACTGGTAACTGCGGCTGCACATGTACCTGTACATGCACCACGACGACAACTTCTTGTAGGCAAATCGTATTTCTAGAATCGACAGTAAAGCATTTCTATTTCTTTAAAATATAGCTACGAGTACCAGCAGTACAAGCAGTACTAGCTCTACAACAAGCACAACAGCGACCACCAGTACCAGCTCCACTTCAAGCACCTCAAGTACTAGTTCGACATCAAGTAGTAGCACTAGTACTACTAGTACAACCTCGACTACGACGTCCACAACATCAACAAGTTCAACATCATCCACCAGCACTTCTTCGACGAGTACTACTAGTAGTACTTCTACGTCGACCACGTCCGCAACCACAAGTACTTCATCAACAAGCACTACTTCCACTACAAGCGAGACAACATCAACTAGTAGCACGACAAGTAGTACAAGTACTTCGTCCACTAGCAGTACTTCGAGCACATCCAGCACGTCAACTAGCAGCACTTCAAGTACAAGCAGTACTACGTCAACTACATCAACAACAACTACTACCGCAACTACGACGTCAACAACAAGCGCGACAACAAGCACGTCGACAACGTCAACAACCACATCGGCAACAACTACTACGACGACCACAGCAACCACCACTACCTCTACCACAAGTACCACCACTACCTCTACCACAAGTACCACCACTACCTCTACCACAAGTACCACCACTACCTCTACCACAAGTACCACAACTACAACCACGGTCGCAGTTGTAGCGGATAAAACCGGTATAATCGTTGGAGCTGTCCTTGGTGGAGTAGCTTTTATCGCATTGGTAGCTGTTTTTATATATATTCTCATTGGATGGTTCAATCGACCGCACGTTGCACATTTACGCTCCGTTTATCAGACAAGAGTTCCCGCGCAGCGTCTCCCACCACTCCATCATTCAACTGGACAAGAGCGTATCAAATTTTTTTGATCGAAAGCGTACCTTTCATATTCAGCTACTGTTTTTCCCACAACGCGGATATGGTGCATAGTCTCGATGCTCCTCTGCCCGTTCGAGATGAAGGACCACGTAAGCTAGAATTATTTACCTGTTGTAAAGTCCTATGATATGGCAATTCTCTGCGAAATAACGCTTTCTTCACCCTTTTCTTGTTGCTTTATTGTTTTTTCATATAAACCAAAGTGAAAATATGATTATTGAAATCTTGTTTCCATTCTTATTTTTGTAAATAAATATTTTATTTTCGAACTTTTCAATTGACACTTATTAGAATCTTTTTCAGATAGGAATTTTTCGCTACCTTTCGAGTAGAAACTCGAAGATGGGTTGCGGAACAATTGTCGCCAGACGACCGAATACTCCTCAAAATGCTCCAAATGCTGGCGGTCGACCGAAACCAGGTAAGACTTCTACCATTTCAGCACCAAAACGCAATTAATCCAATCGATCCTTCTTATTCTTTAACAGATACTATAATGACGTCATTTCACACTGAGAATAATAAAACAAGCAAAAACAATCGTGTTCTGCATGTTACTACTCGTCGGTTTATTGAACTAGAACCCGTACGATGCGGTGATATTCTCGAATTGACATCACTTTCTGTACGAAAATACGATATCTTTCAAGTGTACAAGGATGGTGACGATTACTATCAAGTTGATCATGGTTATGAATTGTTTAACATCAACATGTGTACACCGTTGAATGAACGACTCATGCGTCTTTCATTAGATCTTACTGTTCCTGAAATCGACTTCTATTTCTGTGTTATTTTGTCATCGCGACGTGAAAGAATTGTTAGAGAACGCAAATGTCCTGCAGAATATTGTCGATTGAATCGTCTAACAATAAGAAAATGCGAAGAAAAAATCGCTCTAACCGATCTGGACTTGAATCAAAAGGTTTATCTGAATAAAGGCGATACTATCGAACTCGATTGGTCGTCGAGTCAACATCACACTTATCGTATCGAAGAACGAAAATATTGTCCACAAACAGGACAACTATACACTGTTGGACAACCATCTCAACGACCATCCGCAGGAGGAAAATATCGAAAAACATTCAATGAACTGGGTAGTTCATTCCTATTTCGTTATACAAACACAAATCAACTTCGTGATATCATTGCAGTTATTGTTGACAATACATATAAGATAAAACATGTACAAATCACTGATGACGAGATTCAACCACAGCTTATTAACATCGAAGAAAATGATTGGATTATGTTTGATTGGAGTACCACTGCTAGTCAAAGTATCGTACAGATCGAACCATTTCGTATCGACGAATGCACTCAGCAATCAATCGAAGTTTGTACTTTATAAGAAAAAATCATTACCAATGAACTTGCTTTGTTCTAATTGACTAGTTGAGAAACGCTGGCGAACATTTCTTTTGGCCACATGGACCGACACGTCGTGGTCTGATGTATCATCAGTTCAAAGGAACCGGCGTGTATTGTTATAAAACTGGAGATCGAATCGGTACGATTGTTGTCAAACCACGAGTGAAGATTCATCAAATAACGCTCTTCGATGAGAAATCAGGTTTGAAAACATTGAATTCGGATTTTGAGATTGTTTTCAATGTTCGAATATGTTTAGTCTATGCCAACATCAATACAAATGATTTCATTCAATTCAATTGGAAAAAGGCAAAACCAAAACAAGACCCGATATTTCTAACAATTGATCGAGACACATCAGTACCAGCCGATATTCAGAATGATCGCACGCGACCATTTCAATGTCGTAAGTCATGCTAGGTTATGTGAGCTCTGAAAAAAGAAAATTAACTACGTTTAGATATCCATAAATGTCGAAATATTGTGCCGGCCTTTAGTTGGTATTTTGACACATGCGAAACATTTCTCTACAACATACCTCAGTACGGCTTGTACAACTTTACCTGTTTGAAAGATATGAATACTGTTCTCATAAGTCTCATCATCGAAAATGCCATCGAAGTAAGTCGAAACTTCGATTTTTTCTCGAAAATTTTTCTTTTTATTTCATAGACTCATTATATAACTTACGATGAATACAACACATTTGAACCAAATATAATCAAAATCAACCGTTGTGATCAAGTACAAATCCTCCCATCGCTTACCACTATCGCTAGTACAATATTCCAAACGAACGAGCATGGAAGACCAACAGAACATGGAAGTATATTATTCCAACCTCAAAGAAACAGTATTAATTATTTTGTGAAACATTTCAATGATCTCGGCGTTTTTTATTTCTCAACCAACGTGAAAAATCATCTGAGAAAGACAATAAAGCAAACAATCACACACCCATTAGCGGTCATCGTCGTACCAGAAATTCGCTTTCATGAAAAACGAATAGAAACCAAGAAAGCTTTCGATAGCAAACTGATCATAACGACCAATAGCAAGGATTTTGTTATCTGGCGTTTCGATCAACCTATTTCTCACAATGTTGTGCAGTTACATCAAGATGAAAAGTTCAATGATTTACTGGCTTGTCACACGAGAGCGGCGGTTGGAAGAAAACGACAATGTGTGGGTTTTTATTGCGAAAAATTGTCTATTGGAGCGTTCTTCTTTGCTAATCCAGGTAAAGATATGAAATTGATTGAGAACACAAGTAGAGAGATTTGATTGCTATTTAGATTTTGAAAAAGTCACTGGCTTTAATGAAGTAAGGTTTATAGAAAAACAGAATTTTTCATCTGAATTATATGTTTGTTAAGACTCGACTGATATCGACGGTTATCATCGACCCACCGTTCAGTCAAAATTCGATTCTCGTCACTGACGAAAGCTTCCGTCCAAATGTTTTATATATTGAACAGGTATATGACGATATCTTCACTTATTGTTAACTCTTCATGTAAACATAGAATGACACGGTGTCGTGGGTATCCAAAAATACCGAAGTAGAACACCACATCGTCGTGCAATCAAATGAGGACGAGGGTGAAGAAGGTCTGATTAGTCCTACTAATCGAAAAGTAAATGGTGAAATCAAAGGCATATGCCATCTGCATACATTTCTGCAACCGGGAACATACACTGTTCAGTCAAATCGTTTTGGGAATACGACAAATGTTGTTGTTTATTCAACTAGCGTTGATCGCGAGAATAGTAAGGATTTCTTTTCAAAATATTCGCTTATTATCTCTGTTGTTTGTATAAAAGAACGAATTTCACAGCCAGCTGTCAATGAAACAATTACTGATATAAGTCCATTTGACATGCAAGTACATTTAAAGTGCGAAAATGATCGCAATGCAGACATTTACTATACAATGGATGGATCGATTCCAACACGGCCGGATAATCACATTCGGGTAAATGAAGAATTATGGCAAAATTATTTTTATTCATGTTTTTCGTAATTTAGCTGTATGATCCTGATGATGGTATACGTTTTCGACGGCCAGGCTTTCTGGTATTGCGTTCCTATTCAACGGAAGATCGGAAAATATCAAGCTTTGTTGATAATTGCAGGTTTGTGAATTGTATAACACCATGAAACTACAGGTTTCTTTTATTTTCCAGGCCAACATACGTTATGGGAGATGAAGACGTGGAATCTGTATGGAGCAGTTGCAGTATTAAAATCTCCGCCGTCTTCAAAGATCCAGATAAGATCATCGGCCGAGTTGGAGTTTCACCAATACATTCACTTACATTTATTGATTATTTTGAATTGTACATTAATAATATACTGAAAGAGACCATTCGTCCATCAGATGACGGTCACTATTCGGTAGACAATATCGCTACTACTGAAAACTATGAAATCAAAACTATTGCTCATCCAAAAGCTTCAACTGAACGTGCACCGATTACAGCAACGTTACAGGTAAGATTAGAGACACCGGGAGGAAATGCGAAACGTATACCCTGGATGCCCTTTCAGCAAAAAGATAGAGTTCTAACTTCTATTGTTCAGTATGAATATCAGTTTATGCTTTTCTAAAAATTAGTTTTAAAAGACAGTTCAGTGGCGAGTAAGAAGTGAAGAAGAGCTTTACTCGTAACACGATTTCAAAACAGGGATTGAGCATGTGCAAATTCGAATAGATTCCGTTTCAAAATGAGATATACTGCATGTATCAATGTATTTAAGTGTTTCTCTCAATGGCAGTTTAATCATAGCCTTTGCGCATCGCCAACACGTATGTTTTCAGAACGTCTAAGAGAATTTTTTTATTTTGCTTTCTACAGATTAATGGAAGTAAATCATCGCGAAGTAGTCCGCAAGCATCAGCAAAAGAAACGAGACATAGCTCCGGTGGAGAGGGAGGAAAGAAAAAAGTGGATGGTGTTGCCGGGGGATCGCCAAAAGAAACAGGTGAGGGTGGTGGTGGCGGTGGCAAACCAGAAAAAGATGACCTGCCAAAATCCACTCAAACAATGAGTCATATAAATCGAGCAGTTGAACTTTATAAGGCGTTACAAGTGGCAATGGAAAGACGTTCAAAAATGCATCCACATAAGTCATACCCCGGTACTTATCATTATTATCGAAAGGAATCTTTATCACTGGAAACACTCATCTCTTCTGCAGAATCAGATGCAAAATAATAACTCTTATTATTACGTAGAATCAACAACTGTCATCAAAATCTCTTTGTGATCTTTGTCTCTTAATTTTTTTATATAAACGATATCATTGCTTGATATCAATACGTATTCGATAACGACTCAGAGAAGAGACAATAGGAAGATAAACTAGCAGAGCTATGCTACCTAATCGTGTCTTTTCTATTTCATTGTTATCCATCGGATGGTTTGAATAGTCTGCTCGATCATGGCTAAATCGAGAGCATAGATCACTAAAACCTAGAATTAATGCGTCTATAGTTATACAATCCAATTTGTACAATCATACTTGATCAGAAATATTGTGAAAGAAGTCGATATGTTCTTTTCCATTGACAATAACGTCTGTAACTGATTGATTAACACCAAAAATTCGGACAAGTTCTAAACGCATTGGTGAATCTCTGTAATTGGTTACGGTTGCATTGATTGTCAACGTATTCTATTCGATCGATTATTGAAGAATAATCATAATTCGTTCGATCATTTCACTTACTTCAACGGACGAAAATTCAAAGTAGTTATAGATTTTCGTTTCAATCGAATCTCCATCATCCCAAAATAAATTTCCAGTCGCATTTTTGAATGACGACAATGCCACGATTAAAATAAATGGATTTCCACGACTTAACATCAAATTATCACCAGGTATTTGCATCGGAATAATGAAGCCACCTCGAATATGAACATTTATCTTGTCCAAAGGAGCATCAAGATTTGCAAATACACCGACGAACTCGACTTTTTCACCCGATGGGTACTGATACCAGATATCACGAGGAAAATAAGCATTAACTGTCGTCGTGTTCTATCAGGCCAAAGCTGTGAATGTATATGAGCATATCCATCACTACTTACCGAGATAAGATTTGGTGAAACAAGAATAGCACGTCCGAGAAGGAATTGTTGATCGATACCCAATGTATTTTCATCATCAGAAAATCTACGAAGAAGTACGAATGAACAGCATAAGCATTGGATAATCGTACTCGAAATGAAGAGGTTGTATTAGCGTTTTCGATGATACTGTCGCTTGATAATGGAGTGTGTACCAGAATGGTGTCAACGAGTATCGCATGAGCACTGCTTGCTTCATGATCTGTTGAGCTGTCCAGGAGAACACAGCTGGATCTTGATCCTATAGATTGTAATTCGATCTTCGAATAATATTTCCAGAAAATAGAATCCTACCTTTCCAGCATTATGATTTCTCATAAATGGATAGAATGCACCTAACTGCATCCATCGTGTACACAATTCTTCCGTTGTGTCTAATCCAAAACCACATATATCAGCACCGACATTGGTCAGACCAAACATATTAAAACTGAGAATGGCTATACAAGTATCGAGAATCATTCGATATTATTATACTATGGATGTTTGTACCTGAAATGGAGAAATACATATCTTTGAATGTTGATTTATTGTCCCCAGTCCAGTGTGCAGTATATTGACCAGAACCAGCAAATGACGAACGTGACAGAATGAATGGTCGTTTACCTCGAATTGCTTTCAATGCACTAGAACACATGATCCCTTATTCGCTCAAACGGGAAAAAAACTTCTTTATATGTACATATTCGTTGCTTTTGCTTCGAAATAGCCGTACATATTGTGTAGATTATAATGAGAAGAAAGAGCATGTTGCGCCGATGGGCATACTGTACTTGCGCTCAGCTTGCCTCCGAGAACGTCTATTAAAGCATTCGACACTTTCGAATTGTTTGTTTCATAATAAAGACTTACGCGGAACAAATGGAGGATTGTCCAATGTTGTATTAGTACAACCTTGCTGAGATCCGTCAACAAAATTGGACGGTTCGTTCATATCCTATTAAGATGATAGTTAAGTTTGTATTCGTTTCTAGCAGAAAATATCAGCATACAAGCCAAATTCCATCGAAAGGGATAGTTTCATGAAACGTGCCAGCGATATTTGTCCACCATTCCACTGAATTTTCATTTGTAAAATCGGGAAATGCCGTCCAACCTATAGATTTGAAAATAGCATTCAGAAGTGTAAATATCTCATAACTTGTACCTGGCCAAACCTAAAATATTGTTGAATGTAGTATATCTTACGATCAGTATAAACATTCGATCCTACTTTTCCAATAATTGGGTCACTTGAGTTGAATTTCTTTACGAAGATTTCTCTTCTCAAACCATCATCATACGGTGGATAAGTACCAGCAGGTTGAGTTGAACTAATCCCAGGATCGATGATATTAACGTAATGTTTACCTTCCGATCTCAACGAACGAACAAGATCAGGTAAGCCATTGAATAGGACTTCATCGTAAGTAAAATCCAAATGTGATGACATCGCATCAATATCTGTCCATTGAACGTCGTATGGAAATTGGGCATCACTCATTCTCTAATCAGAGGAAAAACGAACTCCTTTCAAATGTGAATCACGCAATACTTTGATGACGTTTCGTAAATTATCAATAGTGTGGTAATCGTAGCGACATAAGTGAAAGCCTAGTGACCAATAAGGTGGCAGTGTTGGTTTCTAAATTTTAGAACAGTCACGCAATTTAAATACAAAATCTTCATTCCTCACGCCAATGACATCCCAATACTGTTGAATAACATCTGTAGCAGTTGGTCCCGTAAACAAGTATAAATCAATAATGCCACCCGTGGTTAAATATGTAATGGCTGGTAGCGGTTGAAGGTCTATATCCATTGCATTTGAGTTAAGCAAGAACTGTCCGTGAAAATTCACTGGTGTCTCATTTGTTCTTTCCACATTGATATGAAATGGATGAACACCTATCATTAAAAAGAATCAATCGATCGAAAGACAGCATTCGTCACTTGATCCATACCATAGAGATTATTATTTTCTACTGGTGGCGTATCACGAGTCCAGAATGGCAGTGTTTTCCATTGATTTGTAACGTTAATCAGAAGTGCTTGGCGATGTTCTCCAAGACCATAGAGATATGGACTGGATAAGACGCTCGAAAATCTGATGAATTGATCAGCGTATATCAACGGTGATACACTTGAATCGAATCTGAAAGTAAACATTTGATGAACGAAAACGAACGAACGGACGGACGAATAAAAAACTTGATTTACATGATCACACCAGTCGATCTTCGTTTGACAAGAATAGCGAAAGGCATTTGAGTAATTGAAACATCGTAATCAGTCGCATTCGCTTTTGTTTGAACTACTGGTACTTGCAATGGTACTTCGTAGCGTTTGTTGGTTGAATCATAAATCCGTAAACGAAACCGCTGGGTTGTTTCATAGAAAAGATCAACAGTTAAATTCAGAATTTCATTTGGCATATAAGTCGATTGTGGTTTCATAATGATTAAACGTTGACCAAACGATGTTGGTTCACTACTTATGACGCGATATGTCGGAAAATCTCGTGGATAATAACATGATGGTACGTTTTCATCGGACAAGGTCGAGTTCATTGGTTGCCAACAACAACGGCGTGCTAAGCATTTTTCGGATGACGGCGAAGATTCGGGATGACAGTTGAATCGCGCATTCTTCTCAGGTTGATCACATTGTTGTGCAGATGTAAAACAAATCGACAAAAAGACGATCATCCATTTATAAACAACGCAAAACTTCATCATATAACTAATCTATTGATGGTTAAAATGTGAATTACAACAATCGAGTAAGGACTAAGACGAAATAATAAGACGTATAGACCAGGTGTCATTACATTCCCATCCATAAGAGTGGTTGCATGTTAAAATTTCAAGATAATAGTACATGTTATTGTCGAGGAAAAGGCATTCTCAAGTTTGATTCACTACACTGTTCGTTGATGACCTAAAGGTGTCTTGACCAAGGTCTAAAATACCTATGTTCATTAGTCAAATCATCATACCTTTCGTGATTTCGGCTCATCGGGATAAGTAACTCAAAATCAAAATTAAAGCTGCAACAACTCATATTCTGTAGGCTCTACTGAATATCTTGCTTAATTTTTCTTTTGAAAATGATTTTTTATTGCTAGACGAATGGGTGATTGGGATTGTCCACGTTGTTGGAAACTAAATTTTGCTTCCCGATCCGTATGTCTCAAATGTGAACAAACGAAATACAGTAGCTACACTCAGGCTGCTATGTCAATAACAATATTACATTCTTCGCGTACACTTCGTGATTCACAGATGAGCCAAAACCTTTTCATGGTGGAAAATACAAAATATAGATGAATTTAATATGTAAGAATGAAGTAATGCTTTTGCCTTTCAATGTGCTTATCCTTCGCGTTTCTTTATTTATTATCGAGAAATTTCTGATGGTGCTGCAATAACTTCTCTAGGGGTTAGATATCGACATCGATTGATCACGAGCTCGAAAGTGAAGTTTTTCGGCACTGGGATCTTCTATAGGTGAATTTCATATTGTCCAGTACGAATTTGAAAGTAGTAAAAGCTCTTCTTCAGAAGCGAAATTGCACAATGATGGTAGTTTTTCTTTGATTCAAGTTGAATAGATCGCTGTGATACATTTCCGAGCAAAGTGAAATGTAATGAGAACCGATAGTCGCGGGAAGAATAAAGTTCAACGAAACTTTGAGCAATATTTCTTTTCTTCGATGTTGACTATAAAGTATGCGTTTCAAGAACGAAATCTTCGGTGAGATGAAGGAAAAGAAGTGCTGTATAAGCATTGGTATTGCTTTATAGTGTATAGTGTTAATAATGCATCGATCCGATTTTTGTCGAAAAATTTCTCCTTGTGATGAAAAGATCGATGATCTGTTTGAGTCGCAATTGATATTCTTCGCAACACTCACGTTCAGTTCGCGATTTAATCGATGCTTTAAGAAAATGCGATCCATTTGCGTCCGAGGAAGATAAACAACCTCTTTACCAATTATCCAGAATTCCAGATGAACCTTTACGAGTAAATTATCTCTATAGTTCATCATTAATTATCAACGTTCCCAACGCTACTTTTCCGTTTCGATTCAAAATCGTTCGGAGAGAATAAGATAAACGAAGTTGAATAATCTCAATATGCTTTCCTTAACACAATACCTGTAAAGCTGTATTTTACCATGGCCAGATTCAGTTAAGCAACATCGTTTGTACGACCTCAGGATTACTCGCGGCACAGGCTTCTTAGAATGAACTCGATTGTTGATTACTACATCGATCTTGAAAGAAATTTAATGCAAAAATAACCTTGACAACCTTCTCTCTCATCTCGGTTTCAACATGATCGACCATCTCCGACAATATCATCTCATTTACATTCATTTCGTCAAGCAGCACTGTCATCGTTTAGTCTCTTTTCATCAGTTCGTCTGCTTCAGCAGTATTGATTGTTGATTCAATAACTATCAAGAAGTGTAAAACGGCATATGTATTTTCACATCTACTAGTTCCGATTCTATATGGTTATTACGGTATGTTGATGATCATATTAGTCGTTTTTAGAAGTATCTTGACATGTTTTTTTTTAACATAGTAGATAAATAATTACGCGACAACAACCATGTGTGTGTTTTACATCCAGAATACGTTCCATTCAGATATGTTTTACCAATAATTCAACCACAATTCGCTATAATTAACTCAACTGTTTCGACAGCAGCATACAAACACATGAATCGCCTATGAATAGAGAAAACGTTGTTTAGTTCTTTTTTTTTAAAGCCGCACAAAGCACTGAAGAATGTAACTTTAGCTTTCATATTTCAACGTCATTGAAAGTATAATAATTGATAAAGAAAATGTACGATGCATGTACAAACAAAAGAATGTAAGACATCAAATTACTCGTCTTCTTTTTTTCTTCATTAACGACCTTCATCATTGAAAAGTGGAGATAAGAATACCACTGAAATATACACTTCGGTTTCGTTGCGTTTTCTTTTCATTGTTCTATCGAATCGCAACATGTTGAAATTGATCCTTGTATTCGTTTTATGTATGTCCGTGTTGGGCAAAAAGGAAGAGCAGAAAAAAGGCGATGATTTCTGTCCGAAACTTCGTAATGTTCTCTGTGTTCAAAATATTCTTCGCGAGATTTTNATGAGAAGAAAGAGCGTGTTGCGCCGATGGGCATACTGTACTTGCGCTAAGCTTGCCTCCGAGAACATCTATTAAAGCATTCGACATTTTCGAACTGATTGTTTGATAATAAAGACTTACGTGGAACAAATGGAGGGTTGTCCAATGTTGTATTAGTACAGCCGTGCTGAGATCCGTCAACAAAATTGGACGGTTCATTCATATCCTAAGATAATAGTTAAGTTTGAATTCGTTTTTAGCAGAAAATATCAGCATACAAGCCAAATTCCATCGAATGGGATAGTTTCATGAAACGTACCAGCGATATTTGTCCACCATTCAACTGAATTTTCATTTGTAAAATCGGGAAATGCCGTCCAACCTATAGATTTGAAAATAGCATTCAGAAGTGTAAATATCGCATAATTTATACCTGGCCAAACCTAAAATATTGCTGAATGTAGTGTATCTTACGATCAGTATAAAAATTCGATCCTACTTTTCCAATAATTGGGTCACTTGAGTTGAATTTCTTTACGAAGATTCCTCTTCTCAAACCATCATCATACGGTGGATAAGTACCAGCAGGTTGAGTTGAACTAATCCCAGGGTCGATGATATTAACGTAATGTTTCCCTTCCGATCTCAGCGAACGAACAAGATCAGGTAAGCCATTGAATAGGACTTTATCGTAAGTAAAATCCAAATGTGATGACATTGCATCAATATCTGTCCATTGAACGTCGTATGGAAATTGGGCATCACTCATTCTCTAATCGGAGGAAAAGCAAACTCCTTTCAAATGTGAATCACGCAATACTTTGATGACGTTTCGTAAATTATCAATAGTGTGATAATCGTAGCGACATAAGTGAAAGCCCAGTGACCAATAAGGAGGCAGTGTTGGTTTCTAAACTCTAAAACAGTCAAGCAATTCGAATACAAAATCTTCATTTCTCACGCCAATGACATCCCAATACTGTTGAATAACGTCTGTAGCAGTCGGTCCCGTAAACAAGTATAAATCAATGATACCACCCGTGGTTAAATATGTAATAGAAGGTAACGGTTGAAGGTCTATATCCATTGCATTTGAGTTAAGCAAGAACTGTCCGTGAAAATTCACTGGTGTCTCATTTGTTCTTTCCACATTGATATGAAATGGATGAACACCTATCAATAAAAAAATCAATCGATCGAAAGGCAGCATTTGTCACCCGATCCATACCATAGAGATTATTGTTTTCCACTGGTGGCGTATCACGAGTCCAGAATGGCAGTGTTTTCCATTGATTTGTAACGTTAATCAGAAGTGCTTGGCGATGTTCTCCAAGGCCATAGAGATATGAACTGGATAAGACGCTCGAGAATCTGATAAATTGATCAGCGTAGATCAACGGTGATACACTTGAATCGAATCTGAAAGTAAACATTTGATGAACGAAAATGGACGGACGAATAGAAAACTTGATTTACATGATCACACCAGTCGATCTTCGTTTGACAAGAATAGCGAAAGGCATTTGAGTAATTGAAACATCGTAATCAGTCACATTCACTTTTGTTTGAACTACTGGTACTTGCAATGGTACTTCGTAGCGTTTGCTGGTTGAATCATAAATCCGTAAACGAAACCGCTGGGTTGTTTCATAGAAAAGATCAACAGTTAAATTCAGAATTTCATTTGGCATGTAAGTCGATTGTTGTTTCATAATGATTAAACGTTGACCAAACGAGGTTGGTTCACTACTTATGACACGATATGTCGGAAAATCTCGTGGATAATAGCATGATGGCACGTTTTCATCGGACAAGGTCGAGTTCATTGGTTGCCAACAACAACGGCGTGCTAAGCATTTTTCTGATGACGGCGAAGATTCGGGATGACAATTGAATCGCGCATTCTTCTCAGGTTGATCACATTGTTGTGCAGATGTAAAACAAATCAACAAAAAGACGATCGTCCATTTATAAACACTGTAAAATTTCATCATAACTAATCTATTGATGGTTAAAGTGTGAATTATAACAATCGAGTAAGGACTAAGACGAATGAATAAAACCTATAGACCAGGTGTCATTACATTCCCATTCATAAGAGAGGCTGCATGATAAAATTTCAAGATAATAGTACATGTTATTGTCGAGGAAAAGGCATTCTCAAGTTTGATTCACTATACTGTTCATTGATGACTTGAAGGTGTCTTAACCAAGATCTAAAATATCTATGTTCATTAGTCAAATCATCATACCTTTCGTGATGTCGTCATTTAACTATGTATTTGGCTTCGGCTCATTGGGATAAGTGACTCAAAATCAGAATTAAAGCTGCAGCAGCTCATAGTCTGTAGGCTCTACTGAATATCTTGCTTAATTTTTCCTTTGAAAATAATTTTGTATTGCTAGACGAATGGGTGATTGGGATTGTCCACGTTGTTCGAAACTAAATTTTGCTTCCCGATCCGTATGTCTCAAATGTGGACAAACAAAATACAGTAGCTACACTCAGGCTGCTATACTCTAATTCTTTGATCTTCCATTTTCTCAAATCAACAGACATGAAATTGGATCGTTTTCTTTTTCGTTTGAAATGTAGCTGTCGTCGATGTGTTGCTGCATTGTTTCTGTGCGTAAAAACTCAACCATTCCATTAAACAGTTATCCTATGTGAAAAAAATGCATTTAATATGGACGATGTTGTGAATAATAGTATTAAATTTCTCACATACACTTCGTGATTCACAGATGAGCCAAAACGTTTTCACGGTGGAAAATACAACATAGATAAATTTAATATGTAAGAACGAAATCACGCTTTTGCTTTTCAACGTGCTTATTCTTCGTGTTTCTTGATTTATTATCGCGAGATTTCTGATGGTGCTGCAATAACTTCACTGGGAGTTAGATATCGACATCGATTGATCACGAGCTCAGAAGTGAGGTTTTTCAGCACTGGGATATTCTATAGGTGAATTTCATATTGCCCAGTACGAATTTACAAGTAGTAAAAGCTCTTCTTCACGAGCGAAATTGTACAATGATGGTAGTTTTTCTTTGATTCGAGTTGAATAGATCGCTGTGGTACATTTCCGGGCAAAATGAAATGTAATGAAAATCGATCGTCGGGAAGAATAAAATTCAACGAAACTTTGAGTAATATTTCTTTTCTTCGATGTTGACTGTAAAGTACGTGTTTCAAGAACGAAATCTTGCCGCTACCAGGCCCATCGGTAGCCAGCAATATCCGTTAAAGTCATCCTGATAAACACGATAAGAAAATTCGGTAAGATGAAAGAAAAGAAGTGCTGTATAAGCATTGGCATTGCTTTGTATTGTTATAGTGTTAATAATGCATCGATCCGATTTTTGTCGAAAAATTTCTCCTTGAGATTAAAACCTTGTTGATTTTCGTGATCGATGATCTGTTTGAGTCACAATTGATATTCTTCGCAACACTCACGTTCAGTTCGCGATTTAATCAATGCTTTAAGAAAATGCGATACTCGAGCAATAGTTGCTTTGATTTGCGATTCATTTGCATCTGAGGAAGACAAACAACCTCTTTGCCAATTATTCAGAATTCCAGATGAGCCTTTACCAGCAAATAATCTCTATAGTTCATTATTAATTGTCAACGTTTTCAACGCGGCTTTTCCGTTTCGATTCAAAACCTTTTGGAGAGAATGAGATAAACGAAGTTGAATAGTCTCAATATGCTTTCCTTAACGCAATACATGTAAAGCTGCATGCTACCATGGACAGACTCGGTTTGATTAATCTATTTCACGATTAAGTTAAGCAACATCCTTTGTACGATTTTGAGATTACTCGCGGCACAGGCATCATAGAATGAACTCGATTGTTGATTACTACATGCTACATCAATCCTGAAAGAAATTTACTGGAATTTACAATTATATGTAAAAATAACCTTGACAACCTTTTCTCTCAATATCTATCTTGTTTCGTATATAAAAATATCAAATCAAATAATTATCGTTCGCATTGAGAATTGTCAAGAAAATATGTGTGAACTACAGTCTAGTAGTAAGCATCTATTTTTCTGTTTATTTTCTTCATCTCGGTTTCGACATGATCAACCATCTCCAACAATATCATCTCATTTACATTCACGTCGTCAAGCAGCACTGTCATCGTTGATTCTTCTTTTCATCAGTTCGTCTGCTTCAGCAGTATTGATTGTTGATTCAATAACTATCAAGAAGTGTAAAACGGCATATGTATTTTCACATCTACCAGTTCCGATTCTGTATGATTATTACGGTATGTTGATGATCATATTAGTCGTTTTTAGAAGTATCTTGACATGTTTCTTTTAACATAGTAGATAAATAATTACGCCACAACAGCCATGTGTGTGTTTTACATCCGCAACACGTTCCATTCAGATATGTTTTACCAATAATTCAACCACAATTCGCTATAATTAACTCAGCTGTTTCGACAGCAGCATACAAGCACATGAATCGCCTATGAATAGAGAAAACGTTGTTTAGTTCCTTTTTTTTCAAAAGCCGCACAAAGCACTGAAGAATGTAACTTTAGCTTTCGTATTTCAACGTCATTGAAAGTAATAATTGATAAAGAAAATGTACGATGCATGTACAAACAAAAGAATGTAAGACATCAAATTACTCGTCTTCTTTTTTTCTTCATTAACGACCTTCATCATTGAAAAGTGGAGATAAGAATACCACTGAAATATATACTTCGGTTTCGTTGCGTTTTCTTTTCATTGTTCTATCGAATCGCAACATGTTGAAATTGATCCTTGTATTCGTTTTATGTATGTCCGTGTTGGGCAAAAAAGAAGAGCAGAAAAAAGGCGATGATTTCTGTCCGAAACTTCGTAATGTTCTCTGTGTTCAAAATATTCTTCGCGAGATTTTGTATTCCAATGGAATATTAAGAAATACTGTCAACGAAATCGAACAACTCATCGTAAGTAGACGTTGAACTCTTACGATTGGATCTTTGTTTTTACAGATTAGATACGACCCCAATGAAGAACTTCTCAACAACAACATCAAATCTCGCAAGAGCGCTATTGAATCGAAACTTCCGAAAGCGAAATACCATCTTCAATTCGCTAATCGAAGTAACATTGACCAAGTATTGGAAGTTCTATGAGACGACTTTTTTCTAAGATATATCTTTTTTTTTCTATACACTAGGCTGACCTGGTCAATTTGGTACAAGAAGAAGCCAATGCTTATGCTTACTTATACAATTCGATCAAGAATGTTCTTAAAGTTGGTAACGAGTTTGAAAAATCGACAGAGAGATTATTCAAACAAGCTTTGACAGACATCCAAGAGAATATCATCTGTCGATACCGATCGATTTTGAATGTTTATTCAGCAAGTTCGACACCAATCAGCGAAGTCGGCGGAATTGAATTCGCTGGAAGCGATAAGAAAGGTTTATGGAAATCATTCTTATACAACGTACACTCAGTCATCATCGCTCGATTATCACGCGAATGGGCGGATCATGCGGAGAATTTTCTAAACAACGTCGAATCGAAATTGTCATAAAATACTCATGAACTTAGCATAAACTCACTTTTTCTTTTGTAGTACTAGTTGCTTTTATTATATTCAAGAAATTAATAAATTCGAAATTAATAACACTGAAAAACTTCAAAAAATATCGTCTCTATAGTTTTGGAAATAGATGGGCAAGATCAACACGATCAGTTTCATTCAGATGAAGACTTAACGCTTCTTTCACAGGTTCTAAATGTTCGGGTTTACGTGGTCCGATGATAACTCCTGTGATTCGATCATCACTTAATAACCACGCTAAACTTATACCAGCGAGACTTGCATCACCGAATCGTTGTTTACTGAGTCTTTTCATTGAATCTAAACCATCGAATATGCTATCTTGATTTTGAACGAAGATTTCGTATGGATCAGGTCGTAATGACATACGAGAGCCGGATTCATAATGCAAACCACGTTGATATTTTCCTGTTAACCATCCACCAGCCAACGGACTATAAGGAGTAAAACCAAGGCCGTGTTTCGAACAGATTTGTAAGATTTTTTCTGTCTCTTGATAACCCAATAACGACATGGAGTTTTGCACCCATTCATATCGATTTAAATTTCGACTTTCACAAATCGATAAACTCCTCTCTAATTCTGCACAACTGATATTTGATGCTCCAAATGCCCGTATTCTTCCATTTCGTTGTAATTCATCGAAGCAAGTCAGAGTTTCTTCAAGCGGAGTTTTGTCATCCATTTCATGCGACAAATACATATCTAATCGTTCGACTCCAAAACGTTTTAATGTACCATCTACTCTTTCTAATATTCGTTCTCTTGATAACCCACTACTGTCACCAGCAAACATTGGATTGTACGTTTTTGAACTAAGCACTACTTTAGTTCGCAGTTTTTCATCGGACTTTTTCAACCAAGTACCGATATATGATTCACTTCGACCACCACCATACGCATCGGCAGTATCAAATGTGTTTATGCCGAGACGAACAGCAGCATCGAGAATTTCGTGAGCTTGCTCTTCATTTTCAGCCTGATCGAATAACGAAGGTTCAGAACCAATACCACCAAAACAACCACAGCCGAGAATTACACGGGATATCTCAATGTCTGTTTGCCCGACTCTTCGGTACTGCATTTTCAGCTAGAAAGAATTCGTTGTACGACATAAAAAAAGACCACGTCAGCATGTGATGTTATCGTTTTCATTCTTATCTTAAAACAAGAAGAAATTTGCACCTATAGAGAACATTAATATTGACTCATTGATGGACTTTTTCATCTTTTGCAATTCAGGATCTACAAATTTTGATATCAATGTTTATAGTTTAACTGTTCGTTATTGATGATCGATTATGTCTCATTCAATTTCAATTTGATTGAATCATGTTTACAACATCATTTTAACTTTGAAGCGCAAATCTTCGTACCTTAACGAGTTTTTTTTATATTATCATACACGAGTTTAATATTCAAACTTTTTATAATCACACGCGCTGATGGTCATATCCGGAATTACAAAAAAGTTTTGGTTCTTGCTTGACTCTGCCAAGGTCGTTGATCAATTTATTCATATTCGAATTGATATTAACTTGTTTTAGATTGATAATACGAAAGATGCTGACTTTTCATTCGACAAACTTTACAGTAGAGAGACATTCTCATTATTTGTCTGAACATCTACTAAGACTATATTTTGATCCATATTTACATAATGCGATAGGGTTTAACGAGTTTATACCCAATTGTCAACAAAGCTTTACATGCTGAAAATGGAGAAGGGAATGAATCTGTAGAGAAATTCAGTCAAGTCTCCTGCTCCTCACGAAAATTTCATTGTGAATTGTCCGAATCGAAAACTGTTCAATGGAAATTTGATAAGAATGACAAAAAAATGTGACGAGTGGCAATGGTATAGGGAATGACATCTATCAATGCAACTTTGACGAAAAAAACTTTCGTTATGTATGACGAATGGAAAACAAAGCTATCTATTGTATTGATTATTTGCATCATTGCGTAATGGGATGGAGGAAAGATATGAACGAAGGAATTATTGTTGCTACGAGAAATGAATAAAGAAAATAAGCGAAATCGATTGCACCGTCCGACAAAAATACTTGTTTAACGATTTTGATCAAATCATCGAGTAATGCGTTAATGTGAAAAATAAATCGAAGACAGATGCAAAGATAACTTTTTCTATTATGTGAATAAAATCTGAAAATGATTTTTTATTGGTTCATTCGTCCTTCAAATATCGCTCACCATAACGAAAGGAAGCGTCAAAAGCACGATCCGTCACTTTCTTTTCTATTTTGTCGAACAAAAAGGAAAGAGAAGAAAAAATTTCACTCTTGACATTTAACTAAACATCACTTAGCATTATAAACGACAAATCATATTCGAACGACATCTGTACGGCAATAAATGTATCGACATTTTTTTTTTCTCGATCATTAGTGCATCTTCAATAGATGTGAAACTAATTGATATGTCACGCGTATGATTCAACATTGTCATCGAGTCGATCGATGTACATATACGCGTTGTTTTTTAATAACTTTTAGTAGCACAATTGGTGTATACATTTGATAGATAAGTTGAATAATCCATGTATCATATACCTTTTCTACACAAGAAAACAGTTGAAGGTTTGTCTGATTCAATGGAATATAGGAGAACTATACGTGGTTTAACTTTAGCGACGAGTCGGAAGTTCCGAGCAAATGGACGTCGTCATGATAGTACACAGGAGTTCGCAGTAAGTACTGCTGATTTGTTAATAAGAGACAAAAACGAAAAGAATTCTGTATGTTTAGGACAATCGAATATCTACGTCAAAATACAATTTAATAACGTTTTTACCAAAGAATCTCTTTGAACAATTTCGACGCTTAGCCAATAGCTATTTTTTAATACTCGTGTGTTTACAAGTAACGAGAAAGCAACTGATCTGTTTTTGATATACTGTATTCTTCTTTAGTTCATACCACAAGTCACTTCATTAACACCCGGTACAAGTATTGCCCCGCTGTCTGTTGTATTGTTGATCACTGCGATCAAAGACGCTGTCGATGATATTGTTCGATGATTTGACTATCTTCTTCGCATCATTTATTTGATTTTTTAGCGAAGACATCGAAGCGATAAACAGATTAATAATCGGGAGGTGAATATTTTAGCTGGACATGACTTGATCCGTAAGAAATGGCAAGAAGTTCAAGTTGGTGATATCATTCAAGTGGAAAACAACGAGTTTATTCCTGTAAGACATTAGGAGAAGCAAACGAACGAGAAAATATGCGTTTTTCAGGCTGATATGGTTCTACTATCGACCAGTAAACCGAATGGTCTTTGCTTTATTGAAACAGCGGAGTTGGATGGAGAAATCAATCTTAAATTACGTCGAGCGCTGCATGAAACTTGTTCTCTCAAGGATCACATTGATGGCTTAGCCAGTTTTAATGGTAAAATTTCCAAGATTATTCCTTCTAGCGATGTGTTTGACTTTGTTTTGAGGTGAAATTGAATGTGAAGCACCGAATAATAGACTTGAGCGTTTTCAAGGAAATCTAATTTGGAATGAGAAGGTCTTAGCATTGAAGAATGAGAATATTCTCTTACGCGGAGCAAAATTGAAAAATACCCAATGGGTTTTCGGCAGTATGAACTTGACTTCGTTGTTATTTTTGTAAGTGTTATATTTTAAGTCGTCTGTTATGCTGGTTCAGATACAAAGATCATGAAAAACAGTGGAATAGCCATATTTAAACGAACTAAAATCGATCATCTACTCAATCGATTTATCATCAGTGTATAACTACCGATTAATTTCCTTTCTTTCAAACATGAATTCTTCCATTCAGATCTTTCTGTTGTTACTCATCATGTGTACAATAATGACTATCTCAAATGGTCTTTGGGAATCTTCTATCGGTTATCATTTTCGTATTTATGTGCCATGGGAAACGTATATCTCTACAGAGCGCCGGATCGGTGCACTCGAAAGAAGTTTATTAACGTTCTTTTCATATGCTATTATACTGCACACGGTGATTCCGATCTCGCTTTATGTTAGCATAGAAATTATCCGTTTGATCCTATCAAAATGGATCGATTGGGATAATAGAATGTATTACGAACCAAATAATGTTCAAGCACAAGCTCGTACAACAACGTTAAATGAAGAATTAGGCCAAATCCAGTATATATTCTCGGATAAAACAGGAACATTAACACAAGTGAGTGTGCAATTCAGCTGAATTTATACTATATACATATTCTGTTTAGAATATGATGACTTTCAAGAAATGTTCAATTCGAGGGCAACTTTATGGGTATGCGGACGATGAAATCGAAAGTAGTGACATGCGATCTGTAGATTTTCAAGAGAAATATGGGACTTTCCAATGGTACGACGAGAAATTATTGGATGCTATTGAGCGGAATGATCGAAATGTACATCGATTTTTTACTTTACTATCTGTTTGCCATACAGTAATGTCAGAAGAAAAAGATGGAGAGATTGTTTATCAAGCGCAATCACCGGATGATGATGCACTTGTCTCTGCCTCACGTGCATTTGGATTTATGTTTCTCGTAAGAGATTTTGTGTGTTGACAGGAAGAATCGCCTGATTTTCTTTGCAGGATCGTACACAAAATAGCATTACAGTTCGTTTTGGAGATAGAGAAGAAACGTATGACTTGCTGCATATACTTGATTTCGATAATGATCGAAAACGGATATCGGTGATTGTTAAACAACATGGAAGAATCTTTTTATATTGTAAAGGCGCTGATTCAAAAATTGAGGAACGATTAGATCCATCGGAAAGAGACTTAATGGCAATAACCAATGATCATTTACACGTAAATGATGTTTTATCTATCTTCACTCTACCCTGATTTTCTTCTAGCAATTTGCAACGAATGGTTTGCGAACTCTTTGTTTAGCATATAAAGAATTGCGTGAAAGTGATTATCAAATATGGGCGAAAAAATTACATGCAGCAACGTAAGAGAGTTACGTACAACGAAGAATTCAGTTCTGATTTACTTTCTAGAACAAGTATGGATAGACGAGATGAAAAAGTAAGCAAAGCTTATGAGGAAATTGAAAAGAATTTCAAGTTGCTTGGTGCGACGGCCATCGAAGATAAACTACAAGACGGCGTACCTGAATGCATCGAGCGTTTAACATCTGCCGGTATTAAAATTTGGGTGTTAACTGGTGATAAATTAGGTAAATAAGAGTTCTATCACCCTATTATGTCTTTGATTAGAACAATATTTAAGAAACGGCTCGTAATATTGGTTTATCGTGTCGATTATTAACGGATGCAATGGTTCTGTATAATATTGAAGAAGAAACTGAAGACGCAGTTGGAGAAAAGTTACAACGAGTTCGTAATGATATGATTCATAAAATCGAGCAGTTATTCAACGTTCAGATCGAAGATAAAACTAAAAGACTCAATTGGAAGGACTGGAGTATCGATGTGATGAATTTCGATCAACACCGAAAATCGACACAGCAAACTGAACGGGATGAGGAAGCATTTCAAGGTTTCGGTTTGCTTATCACCGGTTCAGCGCTATTATTCGCTTTGAATGAAAACCTACAGATGAAATTTCTCGAAATCAGTACCATGTGTCAAGCGGTTATCTGCTGCCGCGTCACTCCGTTGCAAAAAGCTCAGGTTGTTGATTTAGTTATGAAGAATGAGGACAAAATTACCTTAGCAATCGGCGATGGAGCGAACGATGTGTCCATGATACAAAGTAATTTTATAGTTCTTCGCTCTCGTAAGCAAAACTTCCGTTTTTTTTCCCCGTAGAAGCACATATTGGTGTCGGTATCAGCGGACAAGAAGGTCGTCAGGCTGTTCTAGCAAGTGATTATAGTTTAGGACAATTTCGTTTCCTTGAAAGATTACTACTTGTTCACGGGCGTTGGTCGTACATGCGAATTTCGAAATTTTTACGGTATTTTTTCTATAAGAATGTTGCCTTTACACTGTGCCATTTTTGGTTTGGAATCTTCTCGGGCTTTACAGCACAAGTTAGTATAAAAAACACCACACAGGCACTGAATTCTTGGTTTTTTAGACATTGTTCGATCCATTTTTTATAGCAACCTATAATATCTTCTTCACTTCACTACCTGTCTTAGTTCTCGGCATTTTCGATCAGGTATACACATTCATCTTGCGCGAAAATGTACTCTTTCTTCTGCTTAGGACATTAGCGCCGAGCATTCACTGAGTAAACCCTATCTGTAAGTGAGAACTTATCGTCTGGAAATACCTTCACATTCATTGTCAATTTCAGATATAAATTTGGCCAAAATGATGAACTTTTCAATAAGAGAATCTTTGCTGAAAGCATTTTCCATGGAATAATAACTTCATGCGTCATATTCTTTGTCCCGTACTTATCCGTGATAGATACGGCACGATCAAACGGCATAACTTTCAATGATGTACAATCATTTGGTTTTACCGTTGCAACGATCTTAATTATCGTTGTTAACGTCGAAAATGCGTTGGAAGTTTTCTCTTGGACGAGTTTTTATCACTTTGTTTTCTGGGGTACAATCGTCGCACATTTTCTCTTTCACTTCGTGTTATATTCAACGATAATCCAGAGAATCTATCAGAAAGCGAGGTATCCATACGTTGGCGTTGCTCAAGTGGTTCTATCGACAGGTCATTTTTGGTTTGCACTGATTCTTACCTGTGTTATTTTGCTGTTGCCGATATTCTTCCGAGAGTAGGAATCGCGTTTTTCTTTCATACGGGAGAAGAGTCGTTTTATTTTCATGTTACAGATTCTTTCGCATACGTTTTATGCCCACGGAAATCGATCGTGCGAGATTAAATCAAAAGTTTCGCGTGGATGAAAAGATCGCGTTTTTTACAGATATCAAAAAGCATCTTCGGCAAGTTAGACGAGCACCGCGATCAACGTATGCTTTCTCACAAGAAGCCGGTTGGGGTGAACTCATTACTTCGGGAATAATGCAATCGGAACTGAGATCAAGCGTAGTTGTTGTTCGACAAATCATATAACGAAGAAACTCTATTCATCAAAACTTTTGCAATAAAGATTTTACAGGTGTGTAACATAAAACTTATATGATTACTCTTGAATTAAGTTGGGCAGAAATCTAAGTGAATCGAAATAACTTAGGTATAATTTCTTGATTTTATCCGTTGAAGATCATACTGATCAACTAGAAACTGTTTTGGAACGATTTGAAATATTTGGCCGAACATTTCAAAAATATCCCAACTCAATCTCGACCGTGATCTCTGTCTCCATAAATACTCGACAGAAGAAAATTGTGTTTTTCCGAAAAGTCGTAACGAACATCTGATCAGTTATTTTTCGATTTTGTAATTCATCGATGAGCACTCCGGTATCAATATAATGCGAATGAAATGTACTGGATCAATAGTACATCAACGCTGTGCTAAACGTCACAAACCACGGCAAAGATAGATTATCAAACGTCTGGTGAGCTTTGACCAAACACGAAGTAAACTTATCCTCGACTGATTCCGGGTAAACCTTCTTATCGGATAATGTTTGTTGGTGAATAGTATTTGTAAAATATAGCAGGAACATTCCGAGGATAAACAATAATAAACAACCAAGAACTACCGTTTTGTGCATTATAATAGTTTCTTTCGGATTCGAATACACATCTTGTAATACAAATATGAAATCACAAAATTGTTCTTAATTAACCTGCTTTACCGCCCCACAGAACAGTGAATTGTATTTGTAATGGAATCATACAAAAAAGGCTTTTATTTCTCTCCAGTAACTATACAAAATTCTCTTTTCGACGCGTTCTCTATATTCTTGTCAACTACTTCATATAAATTTACTTTTAAATGTAGGATTAGAAAATGAATCGAATGTATGACATGCAAATGTCGGTCTGGATACAAAGCAGCAAGACAAGTTTGTTTTCATCCTCAACATAAAAGAACAAAAGTTTCAGAATTTATTCGACATAATAAGTAAAACAAAACGCACGACGATGTACAATAGTGAATGACAAAGCTCTGATGATTTACATCTACCGTTGTCCCGATGTTGACCACGCTACGATCAATTGCGTTCGTGTTCGATTGAACATGTATAAAACTTGTTGTCTCAAAATTGATCGAAATAATTGACTACTCATGGTGTTCAGATAGAATGTTTTACAGTAATTCAAGTAATAGAACCATGTTGCAATGTAAGAGAGAACTGCATTGAACGGTGTTGCTGGTGTAGACTTGAAGAGATTGTTTAAATAGATGACAACATAAGGTAGGTTGAGGAGAATAGTAAGAGATACTTGAAATAACAGCATGATAATGAGACTATGATTGGCTCGGCTTATGACTCGAACTGGATTTCCATTGGTTGTTCCTGTGGCAGACAGACTGCCCAGATCGACAGTTTGTCGAGCTACGGCAGGAGCAACAATAGCTCTTTTTTGTGATTGACGAACATGAAGAATGATAAGTATTCCGAACAGAGCCAAAAAGAATGGAACAATCGCCCCGTTGAAAAGTGCGAAAAAGAATCCATCGACGATCACAAAAAATGTATATACACTTCTATCTGGTGTGCATGAGATCGTTGTTGAATTTGGATTAAATTGTCTTAAATCATACGCAATTACTGTATGTAATGAGAAGATAGCCCAACCGACGAAGATCGCTGGTATAACAATTCGGCAAACTTTAATTGAACTCAATTTTCGCCATGTTGCTCGTCGTGATGATGAACAAAACCGATCGATTGATGCACATGTAATATACAGCGACGAGAGGCAAGGAAACGTAAATATCGAAAAGTTTCCAAATTTACACCAAAATAATGTGCGCGCAAACTGCCCGTAACTTTGAGGATTGTAAAGTGAGAGAATTTTCGTAAGAATGAAAATGTTGCAGATCAGTAGATCACATAGTGAACCAACCAGAAAATACCATGAACATGAATTAGTTCGCAATTGTTTTTGTAAGAAAGTGAAGATGTTCAAAAATGCACCACAGACGCCACTGACGTAAAGAATAACTTCGATGTAACGATCCGCAACGTTTAGGATTTGTTTGGTCAGTACGAGATCAGTTACAGCAGCAACGGTGGTGGTGGATGAGTTCGAAGGATTCGACATACGTGGAACAGAAGAGAAAGTCAACTGAGCTATAGCCATTGAAGGTGGCATGTAATTAAAGGAATGCGATGCGCGATATTCATGTTTCTTTCAAAAATAGACTTTGTTTATCCAATTAGAAATAGTAGTAGATTGCATAATTAATTTCCAAGAACTTCTTGCACTTTATTCTTATTAAAAATATGAAGAATAGATTTTTATTAAGCAGACAAGACTGAGCGTACAATTATAGTCAATGTAAAGAGGAAAATAGTTTCTGTTTCGAAGAGGTTAATGATGAGGATGTTGATGATGATTATTGTTATGAAATGTCATTTCATGACTCGGATCGATTTTATTTTCAGGGTGACCAATAAATCGAGCAAGGAGCCGATGCCAAATTGGTTCGATAAGTAGTTTGCAGATAAGGAATATCATTGCACAGATTTCCAAACATAGGAATGTAAATAAAAGGGTACGAAACATAATTTCTGCTTGTTTCGCAATGGGTGATTGAGTGTTTTTCATATAATATGATGTTTCACTGATATCAATTGTTAATGTTGTCGACGAACGATTAGCTGATGTGACATAATATTCGTTGGTGACAAACATTTCGTCGAGACTGTAGGTGAATGTTGGATACCACAAACCTTCGAACTTGGAATCACCATCAGCTAATGGTTCAGTTTGATTGACAACCTTTGTCAGGGCGATTTTCAGAGTTGCAACTTGAGCAAATGTTTCCTTTGATTGACTGTAAAATGATCGGAGAAAGCCCAGTTGTTTTAATGTACTTGTGTCGTTCTGTTTCGAAGGACCTGAAATTCCCGCGCGAAAGCCGCCAATCAATTGGATGTCACTCAGTACTACTCGAAGCGTTATTTCATGCTGAGGCAATGACAATGTTGCATAGAGTGTACCATTTTGATTCGAACATGACGATATTGGTAATATTGTTGTTGATAATTCGGTCACTTCGTAAATTAATAACACTTGACAACTAGTTGCTGTGTTGACAAAATCTAGTTGAAGTGTGAAGTTTTGTTCGTTCAGTAAGTCGAAGATCACTTGTTCCTCGTCAGAAACAGGAACGGCTAGGGCTTGTAATTTCGAGTCGAATTGAGCATTTCGGAGAGTTTTGTCGCATGAAAATCGTGAACCATTGGTTTTCTCTGCTGGATATTCATTCAAATATGAAATTGAAAATGCATAGGCCATAACTGAGATTAGAACTACCGCAAGGGACGCTAATCCACCAAGCCACAGTTCACCTTCGCCCTAGACGAAAAAATTTCTGAGTAGAGCAAACTATTCTGTTGTAGTACTTACAACAAGATCTGTTCTTTGAAAAACATTTTTAATCGTCATTCGATATCGCTCACGCTTTGGCTGCGAAACACATAAATTCAAGGATGCCATGAGTATAAGTAAAACACTAATGATACCCAGAAGAACCAAACACCAAAATACGGATGAAATATGTAAACACTCCCATGTTGAGCCGAGAGTAAACATCTGTTGTAAAAGAATATCTTCATACGAAGTCATGTCTGGTGAACGCGGATAAGCATATGCTTGTGAAATTGAAGTAAGCAATGTTGCATTAATTTCATAAGCAGCACCCAATGGACAAAAGCTACTCGACAGACAAGTCGTACATGATGTACCACTATTAGGACCTCCTGAATTGTGCGTTCCACTCAGACATAATTGGCAAGGATGAACACCACTGTCTACTTTGAATGTACCAGCAATGCATGAAGTCGAATGACTAATCACAGGCATGGCTGCTGCAACAGGAGAATTAGTAGTGTCCGTTGATGCATAGAAGCCGGCTTGTTCGTTTAAAATGAGAATAACTCCGCCGGCAGTATCGAGTACAGCTAGAGTTGATGGGGTGGAAACCAGTCGGATTAATTTCGAGTTGATCGTTGACGGTATTGGTTGTTGAGCATTCGGGAAACTTGCTGATGGTGTTGTTGGGATAGTTGTATCATTAAATGCTGTATAGATGAATATGTTGGTTGAATACCACGTAAGATAACTCAACGAGTAGTATGTCACGAGAATTGCTGCTTGTGTTTTCGATAGCCAAGTAACACTTTTGCCAAAACCAACTGATTGACCATTGTCAAGTGAACTAGCCAATGTTAGTTGGGTATTGTTAGTAACAACAAATAGGAAAACTGTATTCAGGAAAGGCATACCAACTAACACTCGAGTTGAATCTTGAGGATTAATTTTCACTGACATAATGTATTGATTGTTCCAAGATTCAACATTAGAATAAGTTAAACGCGATTGCCACGAATTGTTTGCTGCACTATAAGACCATGTTGATAGAACAGTCAGATTGGAATTCCACAATAGGTAAACCGCTGGTGTTGCACGTACTCGAGATCGAGCTGTGCCGGCAACAAAACCGGCAACGATAGTGAAGGTAGTAGTAGCATCGGCTGCATATGGACTGAAGGTCGAACTATTGGGCCAAACTGCTGTGCTCGCCTTTGTCAATATAGAACTCATAGGATACGGTTGATACTTAAAAACAAAATCAGTTGCTAAACCGATGGCATATTGTCCATAGGGTTCAACCGCAATAGTGAAGAATTCTTGATGTCCATATGAATTTAGATATACTAATCGTTCAGTTTGAAAATTATCGCAAGATAATGGCTGATGCGTTGTTGAATACATTTGAATATTCTGAGAATCTCGATCGATCCATACGCCAATATACGTACCGTTATGACCGGAATGATCCGTAGCTATTGGACCTGATGTGACAACTTCTCCAGCATAGTAAAAATATGGATTTGTCGTTGAATTTTGACTTTGTCCTACACCGACTGAGTAGACATAGTGTGTGGAATCATCGAAATCGAATGAGCATTGAAGAGAATCGAATGTATAATTGTACGGAGCAAATTGAACAAGAAACGTTTCACCGGCATTATCAACCTGCACGAAGAGAACATCATTCGCAGCTATTTTGATGCCATACGCATCGTAATCACTTGTATCAGGAGAAAATGAACTGCTGGAAACGAATGGTCCTTGATAGGCAATTAGATAAAATAGAACGAACCACATAATAACTCGTTAATTGTAATTTGAAAGAAATGATGATATATTCTCTTGAAGTATTCTGATTTTATATGCCTTACTCCATTTCAGTGGATGTCAGGTAATTGCAATGTACTATTCTTTTTCGGAAGTGTCTTTCTTGACAGGTTAGTTGATCGAAAATGAACAGGAAATGTGAAACTAACTTTCCGATCTCTGTTTGATTAGTGAGAGCACTTTTCTTATTGAAATTATTTTAAAATGATGCCATTAGATCGGTGAAACGATGTTTGTTCATCAGTATTGATTTTGACAAATTCTTATTGCGCAGAAAAAAATTAAAAAGCACTTTTGTCAACTCATCGGTTACTAGATGAAAAAAAAGTCAACCGTCCACTTATTTCTTGTTGTCAAGAGAAGAATGTGTATGTATTTGACTAAGGTTCTCGTATATAGAACTAAAAGACGTCAAATACAAAATAAATGACTCAGGACGATCAAAACATAATGTGTCATGTTCTTATCTAACAAGAGATTAAGGCATTCGTACGAAGAGAAGCTGAAAAAGAAAATAAATATTTGGGTTCGAAATATATTATATCTTTAACAACATACGCATTTTAATGTGAAAAGTATAGCAGCACGAATGTATCGCCATCATCCATCGACGTTTATTTTATACTCATGCTGGTTTGCATTATGTTCTACAATATTGGCCACGGAGTTTTCCTGTCAGACATCTAGCATATCCAAAGTACTTCTGTCGAATGGCCCACCTATTTCATTCAATTCTCCCTATGCTCAAACGCTCTCTGTGAATTTTCTCTTTCAATCGCCATTTCAACTTGCTTCTGCTATACAAGTCAGCGCAATTAATATTTTTCCCCGTCAAAACAGTATTTCCCTTACCATGCGAGCTGCTCTGTACGATGCTGCATCGATGCTTATTGCACAGACGCCTACCATCACTACGCCCACAGCTGAATTTTCGAACACACAATCTAAACCATGGTCTCTGCCACTGGAACGATCCGTCAATCTTGCAGTTGGAATTAATTACCATGTTGCTTATTGGTTTGCTAATTCCAGTAATAATGGAACTGGCGTCGTTGCATTGTATGCAACGAGCCCAGCCAATGCCACCTGGTTGAAACCAACGGCTGACTTCATATCAGTGAATGGATCATTTCCTGCTCTATTATCGGCACCTTACACGTTCGGTTCTGGTCGAGCTGCTCCATTCATTGAATTGATTGGAAAACCATGCCTGAACGAAATTTCTGCTGCTACCATAAATCTCGACAATACAATTCTTTCTATACTGCAAACCATTCGAATAAAATATGGCGGAATACCAGCTCTAGGCGCTTCAATTATACAGATGCCCACATCTGATTCTTTCGAAGGTGTTCAACCGATAAAAGATACTGTTTGTCCTTTCATTCCGGTTTCAACAGTAGTATCAGGCGTACGACGTGCTGATGCCAAAATCCCAGAACCGGTTACAGTGAATGATAAATGGCATCTGGGATCGAATACGAAAGCAATGACAGCAACTCTTGTTCAAATGTTAATACAAAAAGGTAGATTAAGTCTTAACACTACCGTTGGAGATATTTTTCCGTACCTACCCTATTCTTCAATGACCACAACGCCATCATCATCATCATCATCCGAATCTTGCATCTGCGATAATCTTCAACATACAAATGGCTATTTTAGTAAATCTCTCTATTCATGCAATTTGAGAATTCACACATCATGGAAATACATTACTATCGCGCATTTATTAACTCATACTTCGGGTTTAGAATCTTTGGATGCATTATTTTCCGAACAATACTTCATCGATTCTGTAGCACTCGATACAAATGGCTCTAACGAACTGTGTACTAACTATCCTATACCTTCACGTCGCTACCATTTGAGTGTCATGCTACCAGTGATGATTCCTAACTCACCGCCATCTATCGATGTTCCAGTGAATTCTGTATATTCAAACAACAATTTTATTCTACTGGGATTAATTTTAGAAGAATTATTGTCTTTGCCATGGGAGACAATCATTCAACAACAATTATTCGATCCATTGGGAATGAGCACAGCTGGATTTCTATCACCTATTACTAATGTATCATTGGATGCTTATGCTATCCAACCGTTAGGTCATTACAAGGATCATAATAATATAATTCGAAGCGTCGACAGCGATCTTCCAAAATCGTGGGCGCCGACAGGTTTAGTTCACGCTAGCCTTGGTGACTGGAGCAAATTCATTGCTTGTCAATTGCAAGAAGGACGTGATCTAGCAGCACTAGGCTTTCCTCCTACAAATACCAATTTTCTAAACATAACAAATTCACTGTACATCTTCTCGCCATCTGTGTGGCAAAGTATCCATGACAGATACACTTTCCCATCGGCAAATTCATCTATTTCTTCGCATTCATTATCAGAATTGATAAATGAAAATGATCAGATTGGATTCTCTCTTATGCACACGGGTAGCAACACCGTTTGGTATGCTTACGTTGTCGCTTATCCTCGACTATCTCAGCCGATGGCGATTTTAGTGACAGCTAATATCGGCATTGACGATGTGGTTTGGGAAGCCAAAGCTGCTATCATTAATCTGTACCTTGCTTGGCAAGAACAAGGCCAACCAGCTTCAACCATCACATCCACAGCTCCATTGTCAGTCACATTGAATAACTATTTCGTTTTTATCTTCACTTGTTTAACTTTTTTTCACTAATTTTACTCTCGATTATACATAGCATATTTTACGTATCACGATTTTATTCAAAACTATTCGAAAAAAAAATATATAGAACGATCGAAAGTATTTTGACCTTCTAGCTTGACACAAACATATCAGTATCTGACGTATTCTCACCCAAGTACTATTTAACGAAAAAATAGTCATGCTTGAATAATTTGTCGTATAATAACCGAGAAAATTGCGTTGTGTCGCATTTATTTTCTATTTCTTCGCTTTCATCCGACACATCATGGCTAACTCTTCCAATACAAACACAGAGTTGCAAACGGCTGAAATTGTTTCCAAAGAACCAACGTCGAACAATGATAAAGTATTGCCCAATACTGAAAACGAAAAGGAAGACTCGAAAAAGTCGTCATCGGATAACACCAATACTTGTTTATGCTGTTGCGATTTTTGTCTTTCGATTATGGACTTAGTCCTGATTTGTATTCGTTGACATGTTGAAAAATAAATCACAGACTTCAATTAAATATTTCTATTTTCACCTGCTCCTACACCCGAACTCGACTTCTATTTGTGCATCGAGTCTCCAAATGTCTGAACATCTGCATATTTCTTCCTTTTGACACTGAGCTCGATGCGTGTCTACAAAAATCTGAAATATCTTTCTTGCATTGTCACGACACATCAAATCATAGATAGGATTATTAATAAGAAACACTCACGATTCATTTGCGCATTCTCGAGTGCATCGATGTCTTCTTCAACGAATGAAACCATTGCTCTATTTACTTATCTGACTTTACATGTAAATGCCGTTCTTGCTCCGCCGATTTTCGTTCTTGGTATGATTGGTAATGCGATTAATATTTGGATCTTTACAAGGAAATCTCTGCAGAAAAATCCCTGCTCAATATACTTTTGTTCAGCATCTATCGTCAGTTTGCTCGCGCTCTGTTCGGGATTGATGAGTCGTCTTCTCGGCGGTTATTCAATTGATCTAACAACCTGGAATAGTGTTTTATGCAAATTACGTTTCTACTTCTATTATTTAAGTATTGTTCTTCTCTCATGGTTTTTAGTTTTTGCATCACTCGATCGTTTTCTGTCAACGTCACAATTCGTAAATTATCGAAAATTGAGTTGTACTCGAGTCGCCTACCGACTCGTCTTCTGTTCGACAGTTTTTAATATCTTACTCTATCTTCAAGTCTTTTACTGTTTCATCGCAGATCCAAATCAATATCCAATTCAATGTTATGCATACGGAGACATCTGTCGGACTTTTAATGATCTAGAATTTCTCATCATTTACTCACTGCTACCGGCGATTCTCATGGGTATCTTTGGATGTCTAACAGTTCGAAATATTCAACAAATGGAGAGACGAATTGATTCGACAACAAATATTCCCAATTGCCGACAAAAGAGAATTCAACTTGTTCCGATGCTACTCGTCCAAATCGCTTTCTTTCTTATCTTTACAATCCCGCTGGCTGTAACCAAATTCTACAATACGCTAATCGTTCTTTTACATCTGTCACTAACACCAGAACATCGGGCTTTCGAAACATTTGTTTTCAACATTACAGTGCTGGTATCATATCTGAATTGTTCGATCAGTTTCTACGTTTATACTTTGGCTGGCAATGTATTTCGGCAAGAACTAAAAAAAACCGCACAACAAATCGTGGCGAAGATCAGATGTTAAGCAAAAAACTACTACAAAAAACTGATGACAACGTAAATGAATTCTTCTTCTATCGAACGAATCGACTATCTCTTTTATTATATGTACGAAAGGATCATAACGGAGATATAATGTCATGACAGTCTGATTATATATTCATCGCGGGAGTGAAACAGCACTGGCATTAGGTAATTCCAACTGTTCGTTATTTATGTGTCGAGTCTCTACAGCTTTCAGACCCACTATTTTCCAAAGTGAACGCTTCAATTCTTGACGAAAAGACCTGGAAGCGATAAGATAGATATAAAAATCGGTACAATTTGATATCAAATGCAAGAATATACCAAGGTTGAATATAAAATTATCGCGATTCTGTTCCCAAGCTATCAATACTTCAAAACTAGTTGACGCTTTATAGATGGTATACGTCCCGATGAGACTGTCACCGATGACATGAACAACGTTCATTGCAAATAAACAGCGAAGCATTTGGAAATCCTTCTTGTGCATCTTTCGAACAATATGCCGTTGTTCAGATGGAACTGTTTTCATTTCACAGACATTTTGCC
This sequence comes from Adineta ricciae, assembly GCA_905250025.1. NCBI lineage: Eukaryota > Metazoa > Rotifera > Eurotatoria > Adinetida > Adinetidae > Adineta > Adineta ricciae. The sequence goes on from CAJNOJ010000105.1 coordinate 108,781, forward strand.
ACGAGTATATCGACAGCAGGATCATAAGTAACGATAAAACAACATTGATTATTAACTGAGAACAACGTAAAAAATCTGAGTAGTATCCTGTGAGTTCAAATATACATAGAAAGATCACGGAATTCATTTGATAGATATTGAATTTGACAGGAACATGAATATAGTAAATACACCAGATGACAAGGCTTATACTAAGAGAAAAATATGCCAGACGACTTGAACTGTACAAACGAATATCAACATTAGCCGACGAAATCAATAAGCGATCGATGGAAGCAAGGACAAGGATACTCGGCGACATTATATCAAAAACAAAAAACACATATTTCGATAGTTTACATAAGAAGACACTATCATTCAAGATTTGATTGTCAAATCCATAGACAAGGATGTTACATAACAAGATGTTGTCGATATTGATGAATTCGGTTACAAGAAGAATAAGAAAATAAAAGACACAGACGTTCTTACGCCACGCTCTTTGAAGAAATATCCAGAGACTTAGTAGAATCCCAATATTCCCACTAATGTACAATGGAATACCAATGAATTGATAGAGGTAACAGATGAGATGTGCGAAAGCATCCATGGGAAAGTGATTTGTAGTATTAAAATGATATTCCAGTATCGGGAAAGCTACTTCTATTTATTCTGTGCACAGCTTCGTTTCTTTGAAAATGCGCCTAGACGGTTCAACTAATTATATTTCATCAAAAGTCAGCAGATTTCTCAGACAAGCATAATTATAAACGATATTAATCAGTATAATCCCACTAACGCAAAGAGGCCTTTCATAAGGCTAAATTAGTTTCTGCTCGAACAACATCAAATAATTGGCTTAGAAATGCTCGAAGGCTTTAGCGTGCGGCATCTTTTTAATATTCGACAGAGGGCGTAGAAAATAATTTTCAAACTAAAAAACCTTTCAGCAAGTATTTAAACAAACGTAGAACATGTCTTTTCTTATTTTGCATCTTTTATTGATAATATATTAAATACTGTCCGTATGCTTGCGCATCATGATACGTGACATAGATGTGATCGCCGTCGGTAGTTGTATGATAATTTCCCGGGCAAACTTTCATGTTAGTATTCCCTAATGTTGAGTTACCAATTAGAACCCGTGCATAAAACATACATCGTTCTCCATGATTGTTCGGTACGCTATACACATGACTGTAACTTGCATTGGATGAAAAATAAACTCCGCAACCATATTGTGTTCCTTTTGTAGAAAAAAAAACGAAGCAGAAATGCAAAACCAATAAGATACGGAATCATCAGTATTCCATACCGTTTTCTCCACTTAGACTTCGATTGAAATAGTCTTTGATGATACTATCTGCAGCCATAGCCGAACAACCATGGTAGAGAAATTTCTCCGTATTCATCTTCACACGGTTTTGAAAATCCTCTCGATGTATTACGTATTGCTTATGCCATCGATCGTTTTGAATATGTTCGATGCGATTGATTCTTCGATAAAGTCCAGACATGGTCGTATTGAATTCTTCAACAATGATACGCCATTCGTGAGTATTTCGAGCGACTAGATAACGCAACTTATTTAAATCATTGACATACAACCAAGTATCGGGGAGCGATTGAATAACCGGAATTTTCGCTAATAGAATAAGGAAATCAAAGAGTAGTCCTCATCAGCTAATCCTTACCATTAGCATTTTGAAAAGCTTGGAATATGTGATGGAATTTCGGGCAAATAGTAATCGTGATGCTCAATGGATACGATTCGGATTTGATATGATTTATCATTGCACGAGCGATAAAATCCGCATCGAAGCCGTATTGCCCACAGCCAATTGCAGGAAATGCCACGCTTGTGTAGTTTTCATCGAGTACATATTTCACCGCTTTGGATAGAAAAGTTTTTATCGTTTGTTCGGTGAAAATGAGCTTTTCATCGGGTGTCCATGGTAAAAATAAAATCCGTTGACATGGTAAATTAGAACATTCCAAAGCAATCATTTCATCGCGGGATTTTGTTCGTTTAGCTTGTGCATATGCTCTTTGAATATGCGGACCAGCTGCTCGAAGGACAGATTCTCTTAATCCATCCGATGATGAACATACTACAATTACATCGACCTAACAAATACGAAAAAAGCATTGGAAACATCGTTCAAATCGTCTGGCTTATTCGTTGATTAGTCAAATATCCCTTGTTTACCTTCAAATTTAAAGTGAGTAGAGAGCATATGTCATAAATACCTAACACACATAGACCTAGTGGCATAAATTCGTGATCTGGAGATAGTTGACAAATGTATCTAGGACAGTGACATTCACAACTACAAGAAAATAGATAAAACAACGTGGATAAAAGAAGCGTTTTACCAAATTTCATCTTCATCATGTTCAAAATCATGATCAGTATCCGTATCAGTATCATTTGCGGTGCAAAAACGAGCAATATGACCCGGTTTTTCACACTTGAAACAGATTTTTCCACTCATAATCTAAAAAAAGCACATCAATCAGTAAAACAATGGAAGAAATGATTTTCTGCGTAATTATCCTCTCAATCGATAAAAATCGTTTTTCTTTTCCAAGAAATTTTGACCTATGATTGTACCAAACAATGAAGTGACCTGCACATAACGGCGATAAAAGACACACTGGCCAAATTTTCGTTACAAGCGATTATATATACACAGAGAGGAGAGAGAAACGAAAAGGAAAAAGAAAACGAGACATACCACTCACATGGCTATAAAATAACTTCTTCACGTCATAGTTTGGTATTTTCGAAGATATAAGTATGTACTTGGAATAATCCATTTGATCTTCTTTGTTTTATGCTGTTGCTATCATTGTATGACAACTATCGAAACACATAATTACGGGATTTTTTCACTCTTTAACAGTCAATATCGTCGTTAATGTTTTTCCACTAATTCAAAAACACGTTCAGTCCACATGGACGGATTCCTGAAGTCACAGGCGATATGTACAAATACGATGACGTATGATGGAAAATTTCATAGATTACAAAACTGCCCATTATGATAAATTCATTCGTAACAAAGGAAGTTTGAAGTGGCTTCACATGAAAATGAGATATTTTTGCAGTTATTAGTAATGAAGAGGGCAGAAAGAGAAGAAAAATACGATTCGAGACTAATCAAACAGAAATGAACGATTACGAGTATGGATGCAAACAGCGCGAGAAACAACGAGAGAACGACAGCACAGTATTTTTAATATATATTAAAGCATCGTTTTCTTTCAAATTAGTAATAATATGAAAGAAACATTTCGAAATCGCATGTGCCTGCCACATACTTTGCGTTGCTTCACGTTCTAGAAATATTTACACTGATATCAATTGAAAACTAGATAAATCTGTATGTGCATATACATCTTGCCACGCATCATTGACCGTTGCATTTCTGTCTTTGACCGATCATTATGAACAGTAAAAGGTCAATGCTGTTGAGAAATTTCGATAACTAGGAAATATTCAATTTTACCGAGTACATTGTTCTATAGCTTGTACTTTGCTTAGAACTGTTATAATTTTAAATTCTATCGGCAATGTGTCAACAATTCAATGTTTAGATAGTTACGGAGAACTCGTCAAATATAGTTTTTTTTTTCTCCGCATCGAGGAAAATCTAGATCAATAGTGAAAAATGAGTTTTATTAATCATTCTGTTCGGACGTGAAAGTTTCATTACCATTTTTTTTTTCTTCATGACGAACTTGTCATTCAAAGTCAAAGTGAAGAATACAGTTTACTGAACATTTTCAAACTATGATGTTGAAAAATGTGTTTGCCGTTGTATTTTTGACATGCCTTTTAATTATTGTCAATGTATCAGGTATCAAAATAGAGATGCATTTGATTGAAGAAATTCTTTACGAATGTTGTTTTAAGACGAACTACAGTTATCATCGGACAAAACTTGGGACCAAAATGGAATCACAGTTGTTGGAAATGCAAATGGAAGCAGTGGTTCATCACTCTACTATCTTGATCAACCAGCAGGCATCGTCATTCCTGATGATGACGGTGATGTGCTCTATGTCAGTGATGATTTCAATAATCGTATTGTCGCTGTTCAACTTGAAGTCACAAATGATGTGTTTACCATTGGGTCTGGAAATGGTAGCGCTCTTACTGAATTCACTCGTCCATGTGATGTGTTCATAATCGATGCAGCTCTATACATTAATGACGCTCACAATTCACGAGTGAAAAGAACTTCATTGAATGGTTCGAATCCAACCATTGTTCTCAACTATACTGGTGCACTGAATTCACCTACTTTTTTATACGTTGATAAAAACAATGGCATTTATCTCAGCAATACAAACGGTCATACAATAGTCTATTTTCCTGTAAATTCATCGTACAGTTCCGTTGTCGCTGGTACAGGAATGCCAGGAGCGAATACCTACCAGCTTTGTTCACCCTATGGATTTTTTGTTACCGATAATGGAACACTGTATATTGCAGATAGTTCCAATCATCGAATACTAAAATGGTTATCGGGAGCATCATCAGGCACTGTAGTGGCCGGCAACGGCACAGCCGGGGCAACTTTATCGCAACTTTTTGTTCCGACAGACGTCATTGTTGATGACAATGAACAAATCTACATTTGTGAATATGGAAATTCGAGGATTACGCGATGGAAACCGAATTCACCATTTGGTGAATGTATTGCTGCATGTACAGGAACATCCGGAATTGCAGCAACACAACTATACTATCCAATTTCTTTAGCATTCGATAGATGCGGTTCGATTTATGTCAGCGATTCTGGAAACAATCGAACTCAAAAATTTCAAATCACTCCCCACAGTAAAATCATTTCGATTCTAGTTTCATTCGTTCTTTGCTTTTGCTTTTCACTTAGATATTTCGTTCAACCAACCTAAATTCTCCACTTGTACAACATGGAAGTCTCATGCAACTACTAGTCTAAATCAAAGTCACGTTGGAACAACAGCGTACAGTTTATTTATCGATACGAACAATATGATATACGTCAGTGAATATGCTCGTAGTCGTGTTCAAGTTTGGCTCGAAGATATCACGACACCGACGAAAAATATATCTGGTGGTTTGAGTTATCCGTATTCTGTATTCGTTGCAGATAATGGTGATGTTTATGTTGACAATGGTGTATTTAACAATCGGGTAGACAAATGGACGATAAATACAACAAATGGCGTTCCTGCAATGTATGTTCAGGGTCGCTGTCGTGGTCTATTTGTTGACGTTTATGAGAACATTTACTGCTCTATGGATTTACAGCATTGTGTTGTAAAACGATCGTGTAACGATGGACCAAATGTCACAAAAATGATTGCTGGAAATGGAAATGTTGGAGCATTGGCACATATGCTGCATGGGCCAACTGGTATTTTTGTCGATATAAATACGAATTTGTATGTCGCAGATTGTTATAACAACCGCATTCAACTTTTTTTGTCTGGAAAACTAAATGCTACCACAATCGCGGGCAGTGGCGCACCAGGAACAATATCGCTGATGTGTCCGACCGATATTAAACTTGACGCGGATGGATATTTGTTTATTGTTGATAGTCAAAACAATCGTATAGTTCGATCGAGATCTCTTGGATTTGAATGCATTGTTGGATGTTCGAGCGGTGCTGGTTCCACATCGAACAAATTGAATCAACCGATGACTATCAGTTTCGACAGCTTTGGTAATTTATTCGTCGCTGATCTGCTAAATAATCGTATACAAAAATTTCTATTGACCAACGAGAACTGTTGTAAGTAATTTTTGTGTCCATTGGCTTTCTGTAGACTCTCCTATTCTTTCTTTAGTCGTCTCCTACAATCAACCGAAGTTCTGTCTCAATGCCACTTGGGATTCGAATGCCACCACGTTTCTGGATTCGAAAATAATTGGCTCTGAACCTCAAGATATTTTCATTGATACGAACGATACCGCCTACTTAGTCTCTCGTGTTTCAGGCGATGTTTTCATCACATCCAAAGACGGTAATAATACACTACTGTTGAATATATCAGTTAGTTCAAAAATACGATACAGTCTTTTCGTCGCAAATAACAAAGATGTCTACGTGGACAACGGCGCTGTTGATGGCAGTGTTGATAGATGGATATTCAGTACGGCGAAAGTTGTCACATCTATGAATGTCACAAGTTTGTGTTATGATTTATTCATTGACATAGATGATGTTCTTTACTGTTCCGACGACAATCAACATCAGGTTGTAAAAACACTACTCGAGAGTAATTCGTCGACAGTGACCATTGCTGCTGGAAATGGTACACAAGGATCCGAATCAAATATGTTATACTTTCCTAGAGGAATCTTTGTTGATATGAATAGGAATCTGTATGTCGCAGATTGTGGTAATAATCGAGTTCAAAAATATAGTTCGAATCAGTTGAATGGCATAACAATTGTTGGCACTGGTTCAAATCATTCGATTATACTTTCGTGTCCAGCTGGTATTGTACTCGATGGGAATGATTATCTTTTTATCGTTGATTCAAACAACAATCGCATCATTGGCTCATCATCAAATGGATTTCGATGTATAGTTGGTTGTTCAGCTGTGGCAGGTTCAGCAGCAGATGAACTAAAGTCTCCACAGCAAATTAGTTTTGATAGTTATGGAAATCTTTTCGTCACTGATTCGGACAACGATCGTGTACAAAAATTTCTTCTCGACCCGAATTCTTGTGGTAAGATTAGCATATTCAATAACCGTTTTAGTCTTTCAATTTAGATAACATCACGCTCTCGACTACCAAGCAGACGAGTTTGTATTCAACTGGACTTTCCACAACGGCACCTATCTCAACCAGTAATATATGCGACATGCTTCGACCGTGTCAGTATAATGGTTCGTGTTATGCTGGGAATAATACACAGTATGGTTACATTTGTACATGTCTATCAGACTTCAATGGTACCGAATGTCAATATGATTATCGCCTGTGTAAACCAAACACTTGTTGGAATAATGGTTTGGAACTTTTTTTTTCTTTTAACCATAAACTTCAAAGATTTTTCTTAGGTGTTTGTTATGGAACACCGAACAGTACGTTTCTGTGCTCCTGTCAAATGGGTTGGATGGGCATTTATTGCGAAGAAAAACTTAATTATTGTCAGAATGTCACATGTGAAAATAATGGAGTCTGTCGAGGATTATTGCTTGGTTATCGTTGTGAATGTCTTGGCCATAGTTACTCCGGTCGCCATTGCGAATTTACCGATGGAAGTATAATTTTGTATAAGAAAGTTGCCAAATCATTTGCTTACATCGCAATAATTGCAATGAGTCTTGTCGCATTGTTTGTTGTGTTTATGGACATATTGAAATATTGTTTTGGCATTGATCTAGTTGATAGAGATTTACCACGAAGAAACAAAGTCAAGAAACGCAGAGCACCTGTTATTCTCCGATTTATTTATGTTGATTCAGTAAGATCATGAACAATGGAGAAATTTGCCGAGAGCGCTTCGGAATAATCGAATTCTTTATTTGTTTGTACTCAGAATATAAAGTGACGTTGAATTGACTTTATTTTTTTGTAAACGAAGAGAAGTCAGTTGAGCACATAATCACACGACTGTTTGTTTTTCACAAATAAACGCATCCGACTATAGTCCTACTAAAAGAAATTCACTACTTTCTCTCGTATTGAAGAAGATTTGTTTCAATGGGGAAAACTTGTCATTTATTACTACAGAAGAAAATCAGAAAACTGTATGAAAATCAAAAGTGCGAAGAAATTGTCATTGTCGAGCAATTCAATTTATTTCGTCATAATTCACCAAATATTCCAATCTTTTCCAAATCACGACTCCACCTTTACTGTTCACTTCTTTCAAATCTTTGTTCGGAAGTCGAACCAACGCTGAATATCCTTTACCGGTCCATCCAGCTGGAAGAACTATGATATCTTTCGTGAACATTGGATGTGGCGCTATTCCCACATCGGATCGTTCGATATTATATCCACCGACGACGAGTGTCACTGAATCACATCCATAAATACCATCCATTGTAAATGATTATCTAAAATAAACCGACAGAATATTCAAAGTTCATCGAAATACGTCAAGAACAACGATACGACCAAATTCGTCCAGTTTTTATAGTAACGAACACCGTTCGTTTTCTTCCGATGATAATGAAGATAAAACTGATGTTTACAAGAAAATAATACGCAATTTCTTCATGAAAACACACACAAACACCATTGATTTCAAGATCGTATACGTAATACAACATCGAATATTTCATATGTAATTGACGCAATTGCCTTCAGATCGTAACAGATTATTTATCTGGACAATCTTCATTAGAACGATATCAACGTGAAAGATGGACTTGAAAGAGTCGATGATGAAATCAGAGAAACAAGCAACAGTTGGGGGGTTTTTTTACAACATAGCGCGCGTTTATTGATCTACCTTGATGAGAAAAGAAGATGCTGATGTCCTTCATCTAATGAAAAGTTTAACGAAGAAAAGCAATTGTGAATACATTAGACATGAAAACATCGTAGTAGTTTTTTTCGATATTCAAAAATGACTTTCTTGAATTGCTTTTTGTAGAATGTCGATGGTAGCACAAAGATGGAGAATGTCAACATCGGCGGAATCAGTGCGATTAAATGTCCAATTAAAAATACCCACGAGTCGCTGACTGATTCCATACATTTTGTTACGAAAGAGATGATCACACGAGGTATTGCGAGAATCACTAATAACAGCGGAGCAGTCAGCAGATGTTTGTGTTCACGAATTTGTTTGATCAGAAGTTTGCGAAAACTTCGGTGAGCGTGTACTTTCGCTTGTTGGTAGGTTTTTTGTGTTATTAAGATAATCGTTGAGATCAGATTGATGATAAATGGACCGAAGAAATGGAAAATATACATTGCGGAGTTGAACGTTTGCAATGCACGAGAATATTTTGCAATACACCACACTCGTGTGTGATCGTTATCTTCGTTTTCTTCTTCAATGAGTTCGCGAAAAAAAGCATCGTGTACCACTGTGCCTATATTGATAATCAAAACAATGACGATCATATGTTTAGCAATTTGTCGACTTTTGATCTTGTTAAACGATGGACCTTTTATAGATGTAACAGCTCGTTCGATGGCGACGCATGCGTTGAACCATTGCTCAGAGTTGATGAGAACACGTAAAAGAAAGTCAACCGAATGACATTGAATCAATAGAAATAATTTATTGGATAGAATATCCATTTGCGAAAGGGTTAATGTCAAGAATTTCAGCGTAAAGACAATCATGATAAATAACGTTATTATAGATGACGCGAAAAGATAAATTCCACAGCCAACTTCTTGGATAATATTGCATCTAAACGTGAGGATTGAAAGTAAGCTATTGATGAGAATAATTGTTGCGCATATTAGCGATAATACGAGACTGAATTTGAAAATGATTGATTGATGTGTCAAAGGAGTATCTGGTCGAATGTGATAACCGAGAATAGCATCAAGTGATAGACCGAATCCACTCGTGCGAAATTGGCATAATCCTCCATAATAGCATAATTGACAAACACATCGCGAACGCATGGGACAATCGGGGTGATCTTGAAAGCAACGAGCACCGTTTTGACATTCACTACTTCCCGAACAGTCGTATGTCATATTATGTTGAAATTCGAAACAATTGGCCAAACGTTTTTGATTGTATGTATAGCATAAACACATGTGAATATCATCGTAAAAACATGAAAGATTCAATGAATGATCTTGACAATGTAAATGAGAATACTTGATTTGATGAATGTAAGGTAATTGACGTAATGTTTTATTGAACAGTTCGTTGATATGAAAACAGCGATTGGATGGTTTGATGTGTTCTGTTGTAGGTATATACAATTGGAAACTTTTGTCCATGGAAACAAGATAATATTGGTTTATATGAAGTTCAATAAACGCGATATGATATACTCTTGACCAGTATATCGTCAATGATGCCTCGTTTACTGGAGTTATGGCATAAGTACTTGCTCTCGAATGAGTAGTGTAAAGGTCAACATAGACAAAATGAATAATTAAGTCTCGAGATAAAGAAATTCCCTTGTCAAACGAAAGAATTATCTTTTTATCTTGGTTTTGACATCGATTGCCAGAGTAACCTTTCGAACATATGCATTTGAATGTAGACGGCAGTTCGCTGTACTCATCACTGGGAATACATGTCCCATTGTTTTCACATGGCGAAGATTGGCAAATAGTACTTGTAAGAAGACATCGCGAACCGAATTTCGGTAAAGGACAAACACATAGTGACCGATTAGCAGCGCTTATGCCAATGCATATTGAATCTTCCGCACATGAACAGTTATATTTAATCGTACAATCCGATCCTGTCCATCCTTTCTCACATTTACAAAAGCCGAAGTTTTCTTCGCTATTCATGTACTTGACACATTGGCCATGACGACATGCGTGTTTCGAGCAGTAATCAATATTGGCTTCACTTCGAGGAATATCAATAACGACTGGTACGTAATGAACGGGTAAAAACGGAAATTTTATCGGGAATAAGAAACTTCCTCGATAAGCAAAAGAGAGTCTTTCAAAGATATCCACATGTATTGAATAGCCTCTTGTTTGATTCTTTGGTCGAGTAGAATACAGTAAATAGAGACGATATTTTCTTTGACAATCTCGCACCGGTAGATAATTGATTTGTTCGTACGAATGAACAATCCGCTGATAAGTATTGTCAATAAGAGAAACCACTATGACAAAGGGTATCTGCCGAGAGTTTGATGACTCGCGAAATCGAGCAATGAAAATCAAACGTTGATTTTGATATTGGCATGCGTTTCCATAGAAATTCGGCGGGCAGAGACACGCCGGTATCGAGGCATTGCCATTCAACCAAACACGTATTTCCAGACCATGATGACAACGACCTTGGTATTCACTCGAATAGGATATTAACTGACTCTGCCGTCTCGATCTGACAAGCGGTTTTTTCTTTTCGATTAGAGAGAAATATGTCAAGCTAAGTAGTCTTCGACTTTGTAAGTACGGGCATAAGACTTTATCTATCTCATTTCGTTGTGATGAAGACAGAACTATATCAGCACAATGATCAGAGGATTCGCCCTCTTCCGAAACGACCACACAAAATTTTTCGTCATCTCCATGCAAACAATCGATTTTCCCATTACACCATTTTTCACTACTGACACAACTCGCGTTCGTTCCCATACAATAGAAATTATCCGGAAATTCAACTTCATAATCTTTTCGGCATAAATGTTGCTCATCAGTTCCACCAAAGCAATGGACAACACCATCATTCGCTTTTTCGATGGGTAGACACATTGGCTTGTAATCATCCATTGAAATGCATAGATGGTGATTTCGTGGGCAATTCATTAATCTTGAACGATTACAATGCAGTTCGTCTGCACCATTTGGACAATTCCAATAGTCATTACAGTGTGTATATATACTGTTACATTCCCAATATTCACAATCAGTTTCATCGGTATGATTCTTCCCAAAAATAGTTATTGGTAATAATTCGGTGAAACCATTACAAGTTGTTAGAAATGAAATATTTTTTCTTAGATAATTTAGCAATTGTATATTTTCCTCGTATTGATTGAATGTAATACTACCAAATGGATCAATAACATCGGGTGAAACTAACACGCCGTTATCTAAGCGAGGACAATAAAGCATACTCTTGCTAACATTGCAAATGTGAAGATACATACCTTTGACTGGTGGAACACATAGCTGGTTATTTGATTGATTGCAAAATGTCGAATTATAGAGAAATATTTGATGATACTCTCGAAGATTTATATATATACTGGATAAATCCATGTAAACGATAAAATGTTTTCTTGGAAGGAAAAACCAAAGTTTAAGGAGATGTGTCGAACATGTTAAATTACCAATCATTATCTTCTGCTCATTAAAGTGATACACGTCATGGTAAAAAGCATTGTAACACATAAAAAACGCTAAATCATTCTTTCCGCCGAAGATCTCCGAAAGATTTTTATGATAGACAATATAAATATGGGTAAACAACAATGGAATTGACGGGAGAAACAGCGTTTCAGGACATTCATTTTTAATAATATTCATACACGTTCTGTGATCACAAACCTTATTGCAAGCCAGATCGGTATTTTCATAAATATGAACAAAACATTTGATTGCAGAAAAACATTCATTCGAGACCGAACTGTCTTGATTAACAAACAGGGCTTGTATTAACAAATATTTTCGTTTCTCATAACAAGAACTAGTGTACTCATTTTTTTTGCATACCAAATCTTCACATTTGAATGACATAGAAATGAAGCCGCATAGATCATTTCCAGCGTTCGATTTTCTTGCATCACTACCGTCACTACATTCGAAATCATGTGTAACTTTATCGGCACGGAATATTTTCGGTATACAGTGTCCATTCTGGCATTGAAATTCATCTTCATTACATTTATTTAAATCAAGTTGCCAACAATTTTCTTCATCAAAGTCACCATTGAGACAATTCAGTACGCCATCACATATTTCAGTCCAATCTAAGCAAACAGGATGCGGTCCACGGTCACAATTCAGATGAACATAACAAGTTAGTGTAGTCGGAGTATATTTATGTGCTTCATAAAATGCTTGAACCAAATGAGTAAACGATGGATATCCTGAACTTTCAACTTCCAACTGGTACTGACATTTCGGACCGAACCGTGGCCATGTACAATTATAAAAAACTTCATTCGCTAAAGCTTGATCATTGTTTGCCAAGGATAGCTCATCCACATATGACTGATATCGTTCGATAATGTCGATCGGAGTTGACCAGATATACAATTGCAAACTTGTGACGTTGTGTTGATAAAGTTTGGCAAATGTGAAAGTTGAAGAAAGATTAGCGTTATCAATCGTCAAATTTGGTGGTAATTCACTCAAACAAAATGTTGAGAGGCCACGAAAAGGGGGATCAGCACTGTTTTCGATCAAACGTAAACAATTGCTCGAGATTGAATTTTCTTCACTGTCGTAATCCGTATAGTAAAGATTCAGTTGTGGTATACCATCGAACGAATTTAGGAAAAGAAGAAAGAATAATAATGTTGTAAAACTCATTATTTGCAAAAGAAAATGCCATGAAAACAGAAATAATGCTGCTCCTTTTGTTTTCTCGTTGGAAAACACGACATATGCGAAAAGTTTGCTGAGGGAAGCTACCATATGCCGATCATGATTTGCTGCTAGTTGGCAATCTTAAGCAAACTTTTTTATCTCGTTTTCAAACATTCGTGACTATTCGACGGATGCAACAGAAGATTAATATAATTAAGAGAATTAAATCGTACTTAATTCATAAATATAAGGCTTTGAACAGAATAATAAAGAGTGCGAAGAATAACCTCGACGACAAATAGAAATAAAATATTTTAACATAAAATCAAAGATTACAAGCGCAATAGAACGAAAAGCAAAGGAAAACAAACTGTTGACAGTATAATTAGTAACACATTTATTTCTCATCATTCAAGTTTTTGATTACAAACGTAAACGTCATTTAGAATAGTTCGATTTTCTTCACAACATATTTTGACGATATGTTTTCGTTGTTAACATTGGGATATTTTCTATTTATATTACTAAAACTTTCATTACTAACTGCTGCAAATAAATCTCATAGCTTTTGTGCAACAGAATCTTGCGTCATTCAGCAATATGAGCAAAGCATTATCAACGCCATAATGGTTCTTATCATCTGCTCCATTCTCTGGTGTATAATTATGTTTTATATTTATGTATTTACAAGTCAACAAAAATCTCGAACGAACGCAACATCTGCTAGTGTTCATAACAGCATCGATTCAGCAACACAAAATGAACCACATGTGAATATAATGTTCGAATCAGGACAATGGATCAGTCGATATTTTCAGCGTGGTCAATGGCATAGATCGTATCTACATAAGATCGCTTTTGACATGAACCAGAATACTTTCGTCGGGTATGGTAATGATGATCTTGGACAATTTCGAACAATCGGACAGGTATCACTGACGTCTTCGACTATAAATATGACGCAGACCTACGTTCGCGCTCTTCACGATAAAAAGATGGACTTAAAACATGAACTGACGATTAGACTGGAATGGAATGAAGAACAACGCGCATTTGTAGGTAAATGGACGAGTGAGTCCAATGGATATGAAGGAAAAGGTTCATACGAACTGAGAAAATTGCAGTATCAAATAGCAAAATAAAAATACGTTGTTGTTTACTTTAGCGGTTTGTTTTTTTTGTTCACGCGTTGAAAGCGATACCAAGAGTAATTAATGATATGATATTAATTACCAATTTGCTTCTGTTTCTTTTTCCAAATGTCATAGACTGCTGATGCTTTCTTTTTTGTATACAATGATTCGTTATCTAATGCTGTTGGCTATCTTGATCTTCTTTGCTGAAGTGACTGCGGAAGATCAGAAGGGGAGATCATATGCGGCTAAATGTACAACAAAACAGTGCGCTACACTAAAACGGATCGCTTACTCTCTGTGGATTGCTGTATGGGCTGTCTGTATCACCGGTACTTTTAGCGTATGTATTCTCTTATGTTATCGGTGTGCTTGTCGACGAACAAATCAATCATCGAATAAATCGGAACAGGAGTTGGCTGTTTCGCCAGCCGAGGAAAATATTTTCCAATCAGGACGATGGGTCAGCCGATATCATCAAGATGGGTTATGGTATAGTCCACATTTTCAACAGATAAACTTCGATGTAATACAAGATAGTTTGGAAGGCGATGGTGAAGACGACGTCGGACGATTCAATGTAATTGGTCACACTTCTAACACTGCGCTCACAATGAGCATGATCAAAAGATATCCATCCGAAGCTGATGGTTACGAAGTTAAGGTTGATTTAGAATGGAACAGTCGGCAAAATGCATTTGTAGGAAAATGGTTTGTTCACACAGACATGTATCAAGACTCGGATCGATTTGAACTAAAAAAGGTACAGGCTATGAAAAATGACATTCAATGAGGCGAAGACAATCATTCTCTCAAGTGTCAATTTTCAATTTTATTTTCTAATTTTTGTATACAATTTTCCAGTGTCAATCGAATTCGTTCTCGATTTTTAATCATACTGAACTTTCTCCAAGCAGTCAGTTTGCCTTCTTGGAGATAACGAGCAATAACATTCACATCTTTAATATCACTAATCAATCGAAAGTAATCGATCAATCGTGCATTGGGCACCATAGTTATTTGACCTTGAAATTCCTGTAAGAATAAAAACGACCAATCTTGTTCTTGAACGGCAGGTAACACATCTAACATTCCTAAAACACGTAGATACTTCTTCATATCTTCTTTTAAAAGTAGTTCAAATGTAGCTAGAAGAAATCCTCCACGATATGCGCCCCCGCGTAAACGCCAGCCGGATGGGAGTCCACCTTGCCCACGCGCATTGAAAAAGAATGGAATTATGTGTGGATTGGTTTGACTAACTAGAAAATAACTACAACCAAATACTTCCGATAGTGTATTCAATGGAATATCATTCTCGAAACTTCCGTCACGGAACTGTAATCGTTCATCATGCAATGGTCGGTAACTTATTTCACCATGTCGATTGACTAGTTTTTCAATTAAATGAACGGGATGAATCAGACCAGGCACAGCTGCTGATGCTAAGACAGCCGATGCTATTGTGACATTCGGCGTTGAGAGATAATTGAGACAGAGAGGCGGCGAATGTTTCCGTGCGCTTGTTGCGGTGATGTTCAATATCCGACCGGTTTTTTCATATGCTTCCTTGAAAGTCAATCCAACCGTTCCTGGTCCATCGGCACCTGCAAACCACTGCAATTTCTCTAGCCAACGATCTCGATCGAACATCGCGCGATGCTTCACATAATTTTTCAGTCGATCGATCCAAGAAACATCGAAACAATTGAATTGTGATAATAAAATATTCGCTTCTAATGTTGATCGTAGTTCTTCATCAGATCGGGTGCAAACAACAGCTGCCACAACTGCTCCACTACTTGTACCACTGATAATTTTCGGTAGATATCCAGAGGACAGAAGTGCCTTGACGACTCCCCAATGATAATGACCAATACCAGCGCCACCTGATAAGCATAATGCTGTTGCACCGTAATGAAATTTCATTGCTTTCAACGCTTGTAAGACAAGTTCAGTCGATGGAAGTTCCTCTGATGTACTGTTCACATTTATCATATCGATTGTTCGCAATTCACTGTAATCGATCGATGATAAATTATCTGTTGAATGTGAACTTTTGATTTGAATCGATTGAGCTTGTTCGGTAAGATACTCTAAACTTGTAACAATCTCTTCAATATATTCCTCAATGACGTATTTCGTGCCAACTAAACTTTTCGAATACAAATGCTCGTTGAGTATACCATTCATGTTTTTATTGATACACATTTGCAATAGTTTCATATTCTTTTCTAAATCACCAGATTCACGAGAAGTTTTTAATTCATTAGTCAACTTTCGAATTAGTGTATTGTTGTAATATTTCGATTCCGAACTGGCTTTCCACACTTCTCGTCCGTGTAGTTTATCGGTTTCGTTAGCATATTCATACCATTCTTCATATGTTTCAGCATTGTTCAACATCGGTGGACGAATAAAGATTGATTCGAGTAGTCGAATGAAGTACCGTAGAGATATATAAATAATCAATTCAATGATGATAAACGACATAAAACAAACAAATATCGGCCATTTCAAAACGCGTTTTGTGCCAAGTAGATAACAGAAGAATACGACGATGCCGATCGTTACATAGAACGCATGTGTCGATGTTATGTCGTATCCTAGCCATTGAAATAGTGTTTGTGGTATTATGACAAGTACTCTCTTTTGAGAAATAAAGTAACATATGGTACCAACAATGAATAATCCCATAAACATGCTGGTAGAAACAAATGAGTCGAATTTAGCCTGTTATTGTTAAGATAATCTTGTTCACAGTGGTCTTCAAACTTTTTAAGTGCAAAACGAAATATATTTTCTTTTCTCTGTGCGAGTGATAAACACTCTACTCACCTGTTATCAGCATAAATGAAATCACGTCGGTTTTTTTACTCCGTTTCTCATCTATTTATTGAATTTACAAAAAAAAAGTAAAAGATAAAAAAGATATGACCCAGAGAATCTTTTCTATCTCGCCACTCACATCCTCAAGAAACTGAATCAAAGTGTTCCGTTATTCGATACGAGATCGAGTGCGATTCTGTATTTGTTCTTGCCAGTAACAAATTATTGGAAAGAAAACTAATTCAACAATAGTAGCCAGAATCGCACCTGTTTCTAAACCCACCACAAACAAACCCCATAAACGTCCTAAACCACCGATAAATACAATGATACAAGCACGATGCAATTCCGTTGCGTTCCGATGAATATTTGGAATACTTCGTAGCAAAAATATTCCCATTACGAAAAGATATCCAGATATGTAACGAAAATGACTGTCAACTTCGATCGAATAGTTCTCGGACTTGAATACTAAATTCGGTTTGAGAGTTATACCGCTTGGACCCAAATACATTCCTTTTAGTCCAACGAATATTGGAACAAATGCGCTCAACGTAACTACGATTTTTAATGCTAAAATTTCATTTATCTTCACCATTATCTTCTTCTTGTCGACTAAGAGTGAAAATTATTCGTATCCTATCTCGATTCTGTATATAAATATTCTTCTTATCACAAACAACAAACATGAATAATGAAAAAGACTATAAACACACACACACGCACACATAGTTGTTCAGCAGCCAAACTAGACAAAATATATGAGAAGAAGTCGATCATTTTATTCATCACTTGAGAAAAGAATATCAATGTACATCTTATATAATATTATCATTTGGTCCCAAATCCATCGTAATACAGTTTCTACAGCACTTAACGCACCTTGTGCAACACAGATCATATTCGGCACAACAAAGTACTGGTCGTCGATAACAGATCAACGGTCGAGCATCAACACAAACAGTGGGCGTTGGATTTTCGCATATGATATACTTGTCTGGTTCTTGAGTAAATGTTATATGAATTTCACTACCTGGATCGCAACGAAATGAGTACTCATATTCACAACATAATGCCATTTTCGTCAGTGAAAGTATGTGAGGAAGAATTTGATGCATCAAATGTTTATATATGCGTACGACAAGAATAAGGAAATAGTTTGATCGAATCAACAAAAACAACTAATTATTGATCGAAGTATGTCCAAGAAAACTATCACTTTCAACAAACGGAACTTAATAGAAGCATGACATTGATGTCTATTTACAAGTTTTGCTTCTCTAATTTATTTATTTGATATCAACCTTGACAAAAGTAGGTAAGTGTTCAGTAAACAAAATGATGTTCCATCAATTTATACATGATGTGTTGGTTTATTTTAATCTCACAAAATATGCGAATAAAAACAAACGGAAATTCTATTGTTGTGGACAGCGAACACCATGTGCTCGATGATGTAGGTCAGCGTCATCGTCCTCTTGATGATTATGATAAAAATCTTCTCTATTCATATAATATTCATTCATTTCGGGTTTTTCATAGCGCCGAGTACTGTTCAATTGAATTCGTTTTTTCGCTGGAAGAATCGATTCTAATTGCTAGAAGAAGAACGGACGAAATTCGCGTCAATCGATGCTAAGAAAAAGAGAAGCGCGACTTACCAGACGCTGATTGTCAGTTAGATGAAAGTTCGTTTCATCGGGAAATTTCACATCAAATTGAATGATCAAATCGCCGCATGAATGTGTATTTCTATTCGGCATTCCATAGCCTTTGAGACAACGATAACTATTCGGTAGGATAGGCTTTCCTGCCGGATGATCAATTAGAATTTCGTGATTGTCTAATAATTTAATTACACGTTGAAAACCGCACAGACATTCCGTGAGGTTGATCTCCATGCGCATAAATAAGTTGTCGTTCTTTCGTTCGAAAAGGTTGTGAGGTTCTTGCTTGAGAATAACAAACACCGTTCCCGGTGTGCCATTCGGCTAAAGCGATCCCAAAGGGAAAAGTGAGTAAAGGAAAATCGTCGTAAAAACTTACAATCTGATGACCTTCACCGTGAAATTTTACTGTTTCACAATCTGCACTACCTGGTACAATATGTACATCGAGAATTTTTTCCTCTCGATTGACTTTCTTTCCGTAACATGTTCGGCATCGATTCTTTGGATCGACCATATCTCCACTTCCATGGCACATCGAACACTCACGACGTGTTTGTTGAATAAATGGACCAGCACGATGAATGGATGTTTCCATTCCTGTTCCATCACAATTTGTACAGCGACGGGTGATACCATCACGAGAACCAGTACTATTCGAAAATTCATCAACATTTTTTGCTTTGTTTGATAGAAAAATGTTTTCAACTTACCCTTGGCAAGTCTCACAAACAACACTACGATCGATGACAGCAACTCTTGTACTACCGGAGTATAATTCTTCCAGAGTAACTCTACGAGAAAAACAAGAAAAAGTGAAATCGAGATATTATTTTCGTTATTTTACTGAAGGACATGTTTGATATCTTCGCCTTTCGTTGGTCGTGTCGTATGTCGATGAGTTGATCCATGATCGAATAGATTGAAGATGTCGAATACTTTAAATAACAGGAAATGTGTGAAACTTAGAGGCAAAGTTGTTTTATATTTACTTACTGTCATTGGGGAAACCGGAAAAATGAAAATCTTGATTTTCCATTCTCGATTGCATTCCTTTTAGTCCGTACTGATCATAGGCTCGACGTTTTTCAGGATCACTTAGAATATCTCTTGCTGCATTGACTTGCTGCATCTAAATTATCGCAAAGAATTATCTATCAAATTTCTAGCTTAATCAATTTACCATTTCATGACTTCCACCACGATCTGGATGATGTTCCAATGCTTTTTTTCGAGCAGCTCTGGTAATTTCATCTTGTGTTGCAGAAGGTTCAACTCCAAGTACGTTGTATAAAGTCTTGTCAACAACCATCTTTCTTCTTTAGAGGAAAATAAAAACATAAAGTAGGTAGTAGATTACATTTTTTATATATGCATGTTGGCTTTTTCCATGATGACTCATTGGTATTGTCACAGCAACTTCTATCGTCATTTGTTTCTCGAAGAATCGAAGAAAAAGAACAGAAAGAAAGAACACGTGGGTAACGTATCGCACTGCGCTAAAGGATTTCTTCCGTAGAATTTCGTGATGTGAATAGTGTTATTGTCAATAATGTAAGGATAAATCCTTTTGCTTCATTTATCTTTATCCATAGATACTTTGTAGAAAATACAAAAAAAATTCTCAATAAAATAAATGTTTCTTCCTTCAGAGAAAAAGAATAATGATAAAGTTTAATCCATATCAACAATAGGCAACAGTGCAAGAAATTGTTGCGTTTTTTTATGTTTATCACCAAAAGTTTTCTTCATGATTCTTTGAGCTTTTGAATAATATTCTTTCGCTTCATCGAGTTTACTCTGTTTTTCAGCAAATTCTTGATTTTGTTGTTGATCCCCTTGTTTCTCACCTATTTCAGCGGCTATTTTCAAGCAAATATCACCCATAGTCGTATAAACATCACACATCTCAATGTGATCCATACCTAAACTATCTACTAAAATCTGTAAAGCTTGTTTAACATGTCCATAAGCTGTATGGTAATTATTCATCGCTGCATAGACAAGACCAAGAGAATTAAGAAAAATGCCATATTTATAATGTTGATCGTTGAATTCTTTTCTGATAATGACAAGTGCTCGATCAATATGAACAAGAGCTTGTTTATAGTTGCCTAAATATGAAGAACGAAACGAATTTTACAATATGTCTTTGTTTCATTTTGTTTTCTTAACTAACCGGATTGAAGTTGAACTTGTCCAATATTATGAAGAATTTCAGCTGCTTCGGAATGTTCCGGGCCAAGTGTTTTTTCAATTATTGCGAGAGCCCGTCGATAGATACGTAGTGCATCATCATAATCACATCGTTTTCGTTCAAGATTTGCTAGATTATTGTAATAGATGCCCAGTTTGTAATGTTCTTGATTTGGACCGAATGTGTTTTTGATAATTTTTATTGCTCTTTCATAGAATACTTGTGCTTCATTATAATCATCCTTTTTCTCTAATACGAGACCCATTGAATTGAGTATTTCAGCTACTTCTATATGCTTTGGTCCTAAGGATTCTTCTAATACTGCCAATGCTTCTTTGTATATCACTTCAGCTGTTTTGTAATCACCTTGCTAAAAACAAAACAACAAATTATTGCAAGGATGAAGTTTTTCTTTACACTGATGAGTCTTAGTACAACAAAATAAGTGAAATCGATAGATTACCTTTCGATAAATATCACCAATATTTCCTAAATACATTCCGATTGACTCGTGCTTATTACCATAATAATGTTTGGATATTTTTAATGCTTGTTTTAAATAATCCAATGCTTCGATATATTTTCCTTCTTTCTTCAAAAGAATTCCTAGATTATTCATCACATCAGCAACTAATGGATGATTATGACCATGCACGGATTCAAGTTGTTTCAACGCTTTTAAATAGAGTTCATAAGATTCATTATAATTGCCTTTTTTTCGGAAAATATCTAAAATTTCGATTAAAGATCTATTTTGAATTTACGAAAATATAGATTCTGATATTACCAGCTAGATTAGCAACAATTTCTGACCAAAGATTCGAACTTGTATCGACTATTTCAAGCGCTTGATTATAACTCGAAATAGCTTGATCATACTACAGAGAAAAATCGTTATTAAGAGATCGAATAGTGAATCTGAACATACATGAGAACATTTCTTAGCAAGAAGTCCAATACTATTGAGAATTTCGGCTTTTTTCTGTGATTGATCATTATGTGGAAGAAGTTTAAATGCTCGCGTAAACTTTTCCTGTGCTTCAGTATATTTTGCCTGTTTAAGATAAATATGTCCAGAAGCCAAAAGTAATTCGATACGTTGAGGATTTGTTTTCGCTTTCAAATAAACATCTGTATAAAGTTCCAATGCTTTATCATATTGACCATCATCTTGTTCAATCTGTGCACTTAAAATCGTGATATTGAACACGTTTTGCATACCTTTAATCATTTTTAAGCATTGTCGTGCTTCATCATAGCCGTGTTCTTCATGAAATACTTTGGCTAAATCGTACAATTCATTGTCCTTGTCTCTTGTACGTGCTTTTGCATTACTATACTGTTGTAATTGAAGTCGTAATTCAAATAATTTCTGTTCTCGTAGATACTTTAATTTTTCCGGTGCATAGGGACATGCTTGTTTGTGCTGAATCAAATCAGTTCGAGGTATTTTAGCTGAACAACCTTGTAATTTATTAGGACAATTGAATTGAATATTTTCAATAAAATTTTGAATGGCAATGTTGGTTATGAGTGTTTGTTCGGTCAATGTCGTTGAACGACATCGCGGACAATTTGGAGCAAATTTTCTCAACCATGATTGAATGCAAGTAAGACAAAAGAGTTGATGGCAACAAGGAGTTTCTCGAACATCAGTTAGATAGTCACAACATATGCCACATTCAATCAAAACTTGAAATTCACTTTGTGTTGCAATCATTTTTGTTTTCAAAATGGATTAAATGAGGTTTTACTCGACGAAAACATTCGAATTTTATACGCTCTAAAAGCAAAACAACAATATATGTCGATGTATGTGAATAAGATGGTGAACAAGTATTGCATAATTCGTTTTATATCTTGCAAACTAAGTACACATTTGAAAGAGAAGAAATCAACGCACCACGTGCGTGTTTTGCAATTTTTATTTGCAATGACGACATATATGTGACTGTATTCCGATAGGAGCGATACTATCAAGGTATTACGAAACTGGGTATAATTTGTTGTAGAAAAATATGGATATTAATTCTTGTCTTATCCGTTTATTCTGCGTATAATCGAATGTATGAATATTTACTACTAGAAAGGTTATAGGTAGTTAGAATTTTGTGAAATACTTTCTTTGAGGAAAAACAAGGTAGAAAGTGTTCTCCATATTTATCGTGATGTATGTTATTGAGTCCAATGTGACCTTTTTTTTATTAAATGTACGTAGTAGTTATAATACCAACAAGTGAAAGGTGTGAAATCTTCGAGCAACGATCATCTGCGCTAGATGTACGTAAAAACGAAGTGGTACGAAACGTAATTTTCCCTGATGGAACACGTGAAAAAGTAATCTAATATAAAACCAAGATGAATCTTTTGAGATCGATCGATATCGTGTTATTGGTTTAAACTGGATACTTAGAGGGATATTAATGTTCATGAAACGACAAATCACTTGGAGTACCGATAATTTCGTAGATCAGAATGATATATTATGAGTATTAACCGGCTACTGAATGAAAACATCCGTCGAAATTTTGAGAAATCAAAGTTTTATTCTGTTATGAAGTGCAAAATCCACAATACCGTCCCGTGTCTGAAAAAAATAGGAATACATAAATTTCGACGACAGCAATCAAACTTATCTTCTTTATCGGGTTGTCAGATATTTGTTCTTCATCATTGTAGCATGAAAGATTTATTACATATGAAAATTCGTCGAAAGTCACTGCATTTCGTTATAGTTTTTCATCAATACTTCCATGACAGCTTCATCACGGGTCGTTAGACAAACGCATCGACTATAAGATAATGACTCGCATAGCATTGATTTATGGATACCCAATTCAATCGAAGACGTGTAACAAACAAATATATAATTTACGACGCGCTGATTTCGTCTAGGTATCAACAATATATAAGTACGTTTGATCACAAACTATTTTATACTAAGTTTAATATGATACGATTTCTCTGTTTCTTTGTGCTGTTTACTGTCGTATCAGCAAGAGGGATCCTCGGTGCGTTAATGCAGGGTGATATTGAACATTTCAATGGTACCATTTCTCTGCCGAATGCCATGGAAGAAAACGAAGAATCATCATCGTCTGATTATTCTCGTCAGCGTAGTTTTGCCGGTGTTACAATCAATACGAATATTTTCACGTTGTTTTATTACAAGAACAGTCAAATATATGTGTATAACACATTGGCCAATGAAAATAAATATCCCAACGATCCGTCTCGATGGATATTCTACTATATTCCAATAATGGCTCCATTTCGAACTGTATCGGACACAACCTGGGCATGGTCAATAGAGAACGAAGTTCGTGTCAACCTTATGTTGGGTGATAGAGAAGTAGAAGAGACGGCACGTGAAGCCATTGCCAAAAAGTTCGACATGAAAACAGGCGAATATGCTAAATATTGGGATATAGCACCGTTGATGATTGAATCTTTGACTGCTTTCGTTGTAAAAGGCAGTAGTTCGCCGATAGCAGGTGTACAACCTTATCATGCCGTTCATCCGAATTCGCTGAATATGATTTTTCGATTTCCCTGTTCAACAAGTACGAATGCACGCGATGTTGCGAGATTGATTGCCAATGGGGAATATGATATTGAAATCGCGTTCCATTTTGATGGCTTCAAACAAACGTCAACGTCACTGGTATCAATCACCGCTGAACAATTGAAAAGTATCACCAGTAAGACGACAGCTGATGGCGGTAATTCAGATGCAAAATATATCCATCGTAGTCAAACTTCCAAGTTTGTCGGAACGTATATCACAAACGTGAAAAAGTTGATATACTCGGAAAGTTCAAGTGTCGACACACAATCATTATCGAAAGGATTGGAAGATCAATTTATCTCATTATTACAACAAGGTAAAGCAATTAAGAAACACCAAGCATATTACAATTGTGAAGGTTTAAGAACTCATACAGAAGATTTGGATATATTACTACATGAATATACTCTACAGATTGTGGTACTTACTGGAGTAGGATCAATGGTCAAATCATTGCCAAATATTCCCGAATATTACTGGCATGGACAGAAAGGTACAAACAGCTTTGGTGGAGTAGCTATTCTAATACATAACTCGATAAATTCTAAAGTAGTAGCTAAAAGAGACAATTTTCTGGTGGTTGAACTCGAATTAGGAACAAACGAGATACTACTGGGAGCAGTATATGTTCCACCCGAAAATAAACTACCACTAGATTCATTTGAAATATTCAAAGATAGAAAATTCTTTTTATTTGGTGATTTTAATGCTAAACATACTTCCTGGGATTGTAAAAAAAATAATGGTTGCGGAATAATATTAAAAGAATGGATAGAGAAAAATGGATATGAAGGTATCTTTCCATCTGTACCTACATCAAAAAGGTCTGATGCAATAATAGATTTCGGTATAGGTTACTCGTCAATAGGATGGAGTCATGAAGTAAGTGATATAGGAACATCCGATCACTATCCTGTCTTATTCTCTTCCCCCTTTTCCAATGAAAAACAAATTATTATTAGAAAAACAAAATGGAAAGTATTTAATTTCTTTCTATCATGTATTTTTCCATATTGGAACTCATGTGTATACAATATCGAACCACAAGAGTTTTTTGTAATATTCTCGAAATTTTTGAAAGCATTATGGGATCGTACTAGCTCATATGAGATAGTCAAAAAATATCGACCGCCGTGGCCTGATCATTTAGTTTCATTAGCAAGAGAAGTCAACAACATGCGGCGTAAATATCGAAGATCATTATGTTTAGATTATTTGTACAGCTATAGAAATATTAGATCACTATTTCGTCTAGCTAAAAGAGAGTTTGAGAAAGAAAGACGTGAAACATATATAAAGAATATAAAAGATAAACAAAATATATGGAAAATCGTAAAACCGACATTCAGAGCATATGCCCCACCTTTTCGTGGATTAAAAGTAAACAACAATGAAATTATAAAACAAGACGAAAAAATAGTTGATCAGCTAGCAAATCATTTTGAAAAGCACTTTTCAAAACCTACACATAATAAAGAAAATAAAGATCATAAAGAGTATATCGAAAACTACGAAAAAATATTAAATCAACCAAAAATGGAAATAGAACCTATAGGAATAGAAGAGGTTTATAAACAGTGGACTAAAATGTCTTCTAAAAAATCTACAGATATTTTCGGAATTTCGGCCTTTTTACTAAAAAATCTTCCATCAGATTATATTAGTGTACTCACTGTTCTCTTTAACAATTGTATAAAAAAAGGCGAATTTTTCGAAATGGGAAAAGTAGCAAAAGTTATTTGCCTATCCAAAGACGGTTGTTATCCAACCGAAGAACGTTTAAGACCTATTTCTCTACTTCCTAATCTAAGCAAATTATTAGAGAGATGTATTCATACAAAGATTTTAAAATGGTGTTCGGATCAGGGAATCTACGTCGATGAACAGTCTGGTTTCACTCCTAATAGGAGATTACAAACGCGAATACTCACGATTTGTGAAGATATACGTCTAACGATAGCAGCACCAAATAGACCTATGTTAGGGATATTTGTTGATTTTAAAAGCGCATTCGTTAAGATGTGGCACCCTGTACTTCTAACCAATTTGATAAAATTAGATATGCCATTAAACTTGGTTAGATATATCTTTGAATGGTTAAGTGAAAGATCCATGCGGGNAAATGTACGATGCATGTACAAACAAAAGAATGTAAGACATCAAATTACTCGTCTTCTTTTTTTCTTCATTAACGACCTTCATCATTGAAAAGTGGAGATAAGAATACCACTGAAATATATACTTCGGTTTCGTTGCGTTTTCTTTTCATTGTTCTATCGAATCGCAACATGTTGAAATTGATCCTTGTATTCGTTTTATGTATGTCCGTGTTGGGCAAAAAGGAAGAGCAGAAAAAAGGCGATGATTTCTGTCCGAAACTTCGTAATGTTCTCTGTGTTCAAAATATTCTTCGCGAGATTTTGTATTCCAATGGAATATTAAGAAATACTGCCAACGAAATCGAACAACTCATCGTAAGTAGGTGTTGAACTCTTACGATCGGATCTTTGTTTTTATAGATTAGATACGAGCCCAATGAAGAACTTCTCAACAACAACATCAAATCTCGTAAGAGCGCTATCGAATCGAAACTTCCGAAAGCGAAATACCATCTTCAATTCGCTAATCAAACTAACATTAACCAAGTATTGGAAGTTCTACGAGACGACTTTTTTTCTAAGATATATCTTTTTTTTTCTATACACTAGGCTGACCTGATCAATTTGGTACAAGAAGAAGCCAATGCTTATGCTTACTTATACAATTCGATCAAGAATGTTCTTAAAGTCGGTAACGAGTTCGAAAAATCGACAGAGAGATTATTCAAACAAGCTTTGACAGACATCCAAGAGAATATCATCTGTCGATATCGATCGATTTTGAATGTTTATTCAGCAAGTTCGACACCAATCAGCGAAGTCGGCGGAATTGAATTCGCCGGAAGCGATAAGAAAGGTTTATGGAAATCATTCTTATACAACGTACACTCAGTCATCATCGCTCGGTTATCACGCGAATGGGCGGATCATGCGGAGAATTTCCTCAACAACGTCGAATCGAAATTGTCATGAAATACTCACGAACTTAGCATAAACTCACTTTTTCTTTTGTAGTAGTAGTTGCTTTTATTATATTCAAGAAATTAATAAATTCGAAAGTAATAACAGTGAAAAATTTCAAAAGATATCGTCTCTATAGTTTTGGAAATAGATGGGCAAGATCAACACGATCAGTTTCATTCAGATGAAGACTTAACGCTTCTGTCACAGGTTCCAAATGTTCGGGTTTACGTGGTCCGACGATAACTCCTGTGATTCGATCGTCACTTAATAACCACGCTAAACTTATACCAGCAAGACTTACATCACCGAATCGTTGTTTACTGAATTTTTTCATTGAATCTAAACCATCGAATATGCTATCTTGATTTTGAACGAAGATTTCGTATGGATCAGGTCGTAATGACATACGAGAACCGGATTCATAATGCAAACCACGTTGATATTTTCCTGTTAACCATCCACCAGCCAACGGACTATAAGGAGTAAAGCCAAGGCCGTGTTTCGAACATATTTGTAAGATTTTTTCTGCCTCTTGATAACCCAATAACGACATGGAGTTTTGCACCCATTCATATCGATTTAAATTTCGACTCTCACAAATCAATAAACTTCTCTCTAACTCTTCACAACTGATATTTGACGCTCCAAATGCCCGTATTCTTCCATTTCTTTGTAATTCATCGAAACAAGTCAGAGTTTCTTCGAGCGGAGTTTTGTCGTCCATTTCATGCGACAAATACATATCTAATCGTTCAACTCCAAAACGTTGTAATGTACCATCCACTCTTTCTAATATTCGTCCTCTTGATAATCCACTACTATCACCAGTAAACATTGGATTGTACGTTTTCGAACTAAGCACAACTTTAGATCGCAGTTTTTCATCGGCTTTCTTCAACCAAGTACCGATATATGATTCACTTCGACCGCCACCATACGCATCAGCGGTATCAAATGTGTTTATGCCGAGACGAACAGCAGCATCGAGAATTTCGTGAGCTTGTTCTTCATTTTCAGCGCGATCGAATAACGAAGGTTCAGAACCAATACCACCAAAACAACCACAGCCGAGAATTACACGGGATATCTCGATGTTTGTTTGTCCTACTCTTCGATACTGCATTTTCATCTAGAAAGAATTCGTTGTACGTCATTAAAAAAAGACCACGTCAGCATGTGATGTTATCGTTTTTCATCCTTATCTTAAAACAAGAATAAATTTGCACCTATAGAGAACATTAATATCGACTCATTGATGGACTTTTTCATCTTCTACATCTTGGATCCTACAAATGTTGATATCGATGTTCATAGTTTAACTATTCTTTGTTAATGATTGATTGTGTTTCACTTAATTTCAACTTGATTCAATCATGTTTACAAGATCATTTTAATATTGAAGCGCCAATTTTCGTCCCTTCACGAATTTTTTGTATTATCATACACAAGTTTAATATTTAAACTTTTTATAATCGCGCGCCTGTTCTGAAATATAATCTCTCGCGTTTATGGTCATATCCGGAATTACAAAAAAATGTTCGTTCTTGCTTGACTCTGCCAAGCTCGTTGATCAATTTATTCCTATTCGAATTGATATTAACTTGTTTTAGATTGATAATCCGAAAGATGTTGACTTTTCATTCGAAAAACTTTACAGTAGAGAGACATTCTCATTATTTGCATCATTGCGTGATGGAATTGAGAAAAGATATGAACGAAGGAATTATTGTTGTTACGAGAAAGGAAAAAAGGGAATAGTCGAAATCGATTGCACCGTTCGACAGAAATACTTGTTAACGATTTTGATCAAATCATCGAATAATATGTTAGTGCAAAGGATAAATCGAAGACAAATACAAAGATAACTTCTTTCATTCTGTGAATAAAATCTGAAAATGTTTTTTTTTTATTGGTTCATTCAACCTTCAAGTATCAAATGTCACTCATCATAACTAAAGGAAGTGTCACAAGCACGACCCATCGCTTTCTTTCCTATTCTGTCGAACAAAAAAAAAGAGAATAAAAAATTTCAATCTTTACATCTAACTAAACATCACTTAACATTATAAACGACAAATCATATTCGAACGACATCTGTACAGCAATAAACGTATTGACTTTTTTTTCTCGATCATTAGCGCATTTGCAATAGATGTGAAACTAATTGATATGTCATGCGTATGATTCAACATTGTCATCGAATCGATCGTTGTACATATACGCGTTGGTTTTTAATAACTTTTAGTAGCACAATTGGTGTATACACTTGATAAATAAGTTGAATAATCCATGTATCATATACCTTTTCTACACAAGAAAACAGTTGAAGGTTTTGTCTGGTTCAATAGAATATAGGAGAATTATACGTAGTTTAATTTTAGTTACGAGTCGGAAGTTCCGAGCAAATGAACGTCGTGATGATAGTACACAAGAGTTCGTGGTAAGTACTGCTGATTTGTTAATAAGAGGCAAAAACGAAGAGAATTATGTATGTTTAGAACAATCGAATATCTACATCAAAGTACAATTTAATAACGTTTTTACCAAAGAATCTCTTTGAACAATTTCGACGCTTAGCCAATAGCTATTTTTTAATACTCGTGTGTTTACAAGTAACGAGAAAGCAATTGATCCGTCTTTGATGTACTGTATTCTTCTTTAGTTCATACCACAAGTCACTTCCTTAACACCTGGTACAAGTATTGCGCCGCTGTCTGTTGTATTGTTGATTACTGCGATCAAAGACGCTGTCGATGATATTGTTCGATGATTTGAATATCTTCTTCGCATCATTTGTTTGAGTTTTTTTTCTTCATAGCGAAGACATCGAAGTGATAAACAGATCAATAATCGGCAGGTGAATATTTTAGCTGGACGTGAATTGATCCGTAAGAAATGGCAAGAAGTTCAAGTTGGTGATATTATACAAGTGGAAAACAACGAGTTTATTCCTGTAAGACATTAGGAGAAGCAAACGAACGAGAAAATATGCGTTTTTCAGGCTGATATGGTTCTACTATCGACTAGTAAACCGAATGGTCTTTGCTTTATTGAAACAGCGGAGTTGGATGGAGAGATCAATCTTAAACAGCGTCGAGCGTTGCATGAAACTTGTTCTCTTGAAGATTACATTGATCGCTTAGTCAGTTTTAATGGTAAAATTTCTAAGATTATTCCTTCTAGAAGTGTGTTTGACTTTGTTTGTAGGTGAAATTGAATGCGAAGCACCGAATAATAGACTTGAGCGTTTTCAAGGAAATCTAATCTGGAATGAGAAGGTCTTAGCATTGACGAATGAGAATATTCTTTTACGCGGAGCGAAACTGAAAAATACTCAATGGGTGTTCGGCAGTATGAACTTGACTTCGTTGATATTTTTATAAGTGTCATATTTTAAGTCGTCTGCTATGCTGGTTCAGATACAAAGATCATGAAAAACAGTGGAATAGCCATATTTAAACGAACTAAAATCGATCATCTACTCAACCGATTTATCATAAGTGTATAACTACCGATTCTTTTCCTTTCTTTCAAACATGAATTCTTCCATTCAGATCTTTCTGTTGTTACTCATCATGTGTACCATAATGACAATATCCAATGGTCTTTGGGAGTCTTCCATCGGTTATCATTTTCGTATTTATGTGCCATGGGAAACGTATATCTCTACAGAGCGCCGGCTTGGCGCACTCGAAAGAAGTTTATTAACATTCTTTTCATATGCTATTATATTGCACACTGTAATTCCGATCTCGCTTTATGTTAGCATAGAAATTATCCGTTTGATCCTTTCAAAATGGATCGATTGGGATAATAGAATGTATTACGAACCAAATAATGTTCAAGCACAAGCTCGTACAACGACGTTAAATGAAGAATTAGGCCAAATTCAGTATATATTCTCGGATAAAACAGGAACATTAACACAAGTGAGTTTACAATTCAACTGAATTTATAATATATACATATTCTTTTTTATAGAATATGATGACTTTCAAAAAGTGTTCAATTCGAGGGCAACTTTATGGGTATGCGGATGATGAAATCGAAGGTAGTGATATAAGATCTGTAGATTTTCAAGAGAAATATGGGACTTTCCAATGGTACGACAAGAAATTATTGGATGCTATTGAGCGGAATGATCGTAATGTGCATCGATTTTTTACGTTACTATCTGTTTGCCATACAGTAATGTCAGAAGAAAAAGATGGAGAGATTATCTATCAAGCGCAATCGCCGGATGATGATGCACTTGTTTCTGCCTCACGTGCATTTGGATTTATGTTTCTCGTAAGAGATTTCGTGTGTTGACAGGAAGAATCGCCTGATTTACTTTACAGGATCGTACACAAAATAGCATTACAGTTCGTTTTGGAGATAGAGAAGAAACGTATGATCTGCTGCACATACTTGATTTCGACAATGATCGAAAACGGATATCCGTGATTGTTAAACAACATGGAAGAATCTTTTTATATTGTAAAGGCGCTGATTCGAAAATCGAGGAACGATTAGATCCATCGGAAAGAGGCTTAATGGCAATAACCAATGATCATTTACACGTAAATGATGCTTTATCTATTTCCACTCTACCCTCATTTTCTTCTAGCAATTTGCAACGAACGGTTTGCGAACTCTTTGTTTAGCATATAAAGAATTGCACGAAAGTGATTATGAAATATGGGCGAAAAAATTACATGCGGCAACGTAAGAGAGTTCCGTAGAACGAAGAATTTAGCTCTGGTTTACTTTCTAGAACAAGTATGGATAGACGAGATGAAAAAGTAAGCAAAGCTTATGAAGAAATCGAAAAGAATCTCAAGTTGCTTGGTGCGACGGCCATCGAAGATAAACTACAAGACGGCGTACCTGAATGTATCGAGCGTTTAACATCCGCCGGTATTAAAATTTGGGTGTTAACTGGTGATAAACTAGGTAAATAAGAGTTCTGCAAGCGTATTATGTCTTTGATTAGAACAATATTTAAGAAACGGCTCGTAATATTGGTTTATCATGTCGATTATTAACGGATGCAATGGTTCTGTATAATATTGAAGAAGACACTGAAGACGCAGTTAAAGAAAAGTTACGACGAATTCGTAATGATATGATTCGTAAAATCGAGCAGTTATTCAACGTTCAGATCGAAGATAAAACTAAAAGACTCAATTGGAAGGACTGGGGTATCGATGTGATGAATTTCGATCAACACCGAAAATCGACACAACAAACTGAACGGGATGAGGAAGCATTTCAAGGTTTCGGGTTGCTTATCACCGGCTCAGCGCTATTATTCGCTTTGAATGAAGGCCTCAAGATGAAATTTCTCGAAATCAGTACTATGTGTCAAGCGGTTATCTGCTGCCGCGTAACACCGTTGCAAAAAGCTCAGGTTGTTGATTTAGTTATGAAGAATGAGGACAAAATTACCTTAGCAATCGGCGATGGAGCGAACGATGTGTCCATGATACAAAGTAATTTCATAGTTCTTCGCTCTCGCAAGCAAAAATTCCGCTTTCCTCCCCGTAGAAGCACATATTGGCGTCGGTATCAGCGGACAAGAAGGTCGTCAGGCTGTTCTAGCAAGTGATTATAGTCTAGGTCAATTTCGTTTCCTTGAAAGATTGCTACTTGTTCACGGGCGTTGGTCGTACATGCGAATTTCGAAATTTTTACGGTATTTTTTCTATAAGAATGTTGCCTTTGCACTGTGCCATTTTTGGTTTGGAATTTTCTCGGGCTTTACAGCACAAGTTAGTATGGAAAATACCACACAAACACTGAATTCTTGACTTTTTAGACATTGTTCGATCCATTTTTTATAGCAACCTATAATATTTTCTTCACTTCACTACCTGTCTTAGTTCTCGGCATTTTCGATCAGGTACACACATTCATCTTGCGCGAAAATGAACTCTTTCTTTTGCTTAGGACATTAGCGCCGAGCATTCATTGAGTAAACCTCACCTGTAAGTGAGAACCTATCTTTTGGAAAGACCTTCACATTCATTGTCAATTTCAGATATAAATTTGGTCAAAACGATGAACTTTTCAATAAGAGAATCTTCGCTGAAAGCATTTTGCATGGAATAATATCTTCATGCGTCATATTCTTTGTTCCATACTTATCTGTGATGAATACGGCACGAGCAAATGGCATAACCTTCAATGATGTACAATCATTTGGTTTTACCGTTGCAACGATCTTAATTATCGTTGTTAACATCGAAAATGCCTTGGAAGTTTACTCTTGGACGAGTTTTTATCACTTTGTTTTCTGGGGTACAATCGTCGCGCATTTTCTGTTCCACTTCGTGTTATATTCAACGATAATCCAGAAAATCTATCCGAAAGCGAGGTATCCATACGTTGGCGTTGCTCAAGTGGTTCTATCGACAGGTCATTTTTGGTTTGCGCTAATCCTTACCTGTGTTATTTTGCTGTTGCCGATATTCTTCCGAGAGTAGGAATCGCATTTTTCTTTCATACGGGAATAGTCGTTTGATTTCTATGTTACAGATTCTTTCGCATACGTTTTATGCCCACTGAAATCGATCGTGCGAGATTGAATCAAAAGTTTCGTGTGGATGAAAAGATCACGTTTTTTACAGATATCAAAAAGCATCTTCGGCAAGTTAGACGAGCACCGCGATCAACGTATGCTTTCTCACAAGAAGCCGGCTGGGGTGAACTCATTACTTCGGGAGTAATGCAATAGGAACTGAAATCATATAACGAAGAAACTCTTTTAATCAAAATTTTTGCAATAAAGATTTGACAGGTGTATAACATAAAACTTCTATGATTACTTTTGAATTAAGTTAGGCAGAAATCTAAGTGAATCGAAATAGATTTAATTTCTTAGTTTTATCCATTGATCACGGTACTGATCAACTAGGAACTTTTTTTGGAACGATTTGAAATGTTTGGCCGAACACTTCAAAATATCCCAACTCAATCTCGGCCGTGATCTCTGTCTCCATAAATACTCGAGAGAAGAAAATTGTGTGTATCCGAAAAGTCGTAACGAACATCTGATCAGATATTTTTCGATTTTGTAATTCATCCAGGAACACTCCGGTATCAATATCATGCGAATGAAATGTACTATGGATCAATAGTGCATCAACGCTGTACTAAACGTCACAAACCAAGGCAAAGATAGATTATCAAACGTCTGACCAAACGCGAAGTAAATTTATCATCGACTGATTCCGGCTAATGTTCGTTGGTGAATAGTATTTGTAAAATATAGCAGGAACATTCCGAGCATGAACAATAATAAACAACCAAGAATTACAGTTTTGTGCATTATATTAGTTTCTTTCGGATTCGAACACACGTCTTGTAATACAGACACGAAATCACAAAATTGTTCTTAATTAACCTGGTTTGCTGCCCAACAGAACAGCGAATTGTATTTGTGATGAAATCATATAGAAAAAAGTTTTTATTTCTCTCCAGCAGTTATGCAAAGCGGTTCATCAAGAGAAGAAAAGATCCGTATATGAAAGCAATAACAAGCACTACATTCGATATTTTCTTTTCCACGCGTTCTCTATATTCTTGTCAACTACGTCATATACATTTATTTTGAAATGTAGGATTAGAAAACGAACCGAAAGTATGACGTGGATACAAAAACAGCAAGACAAGTTGTAGACTTTATTCAACATAATAAGTAAAACAAAACGCACGACAATGTACAATAGCGAATGACAAAGCTCTGATGATTTACATCTACCAGTGTGCTGATGTTGACCATGCTACGGTCAATTGCGTTCGTGTTCGATTGAACATGTATAAGACTTGTTGTCTCAATATTGATCGAAATAATTGACTGCTCATGGTGTTCAGATAGAATGTTTTACAGTAATTCATGTAATAGAACCATGTTGCAATGTACGAGAGAACTGCACTGAACGGTGTTGCTGGTGTAGACCTGAAGAGGTTGTTTAGATAGATGACAACATAAGGTAGATTGAGGAAAATAGTAAGAGATACTTGAAATAACAGCATGATAATGAGACTATGGTTGGCTCGGCTGATGACTCGCGCTGGATTTCCATTGGTTGTTCGTGTAGCAGATAGACTGCCCAGATCGACAGTTTGTCGAGCTACGGCAGGAGCTACAACAGCTCTTTTTTGCGATTGGCGAACATGAAGAATGATAAGTGTTCCGAACACAGCCAAAAAGAATGGAACAATCGCCCCGTTCAAAAGTGCGAAAAAGAATCCATCGATGATCACAAAAAATGTGTACACACTTCTATCTGGTGTGCATGAGATCGTTGTTGAATTTGGATTAAATTGTCTTAAATCATACGCAATTACTGTATGCAATGAGAAGATAGCCCAAACGACGAAGATCGCTGGTATAACAATTCGGCAAACTTTAATCGAACTCAATTTTCGCCATGCTGCTCGTCGTGACGATGAACAAAACCGATCGATTGATGCACATGTAATATACAGCGATGAGAGACAAGGAAACGTGAATATTGAAAAGTTTCCAAATTTACACCAAAATAATGTACGCGCGAACTGTCCGTAACTTTGAGGATTGTAAAGTGAGAGAATTTTCGTAAGAATGAAAATATTGCAGATCAGCAGGTCACATAGTGAACCAACCAGAAAGTACCATGAACATGAGTTGGTTCGCAGTTGTTTTTGTAAGAAAGTGAAGATGTTCAAAAATGCACCACAGACACCACTGACGTAAAGAATAACTTCGATGTAACGATCAGCAACATTTAGGATTTGTTTGGTCAGTACGAGATCAGTAACACCAGCAACGGTGTTGGTTGATGAGTTCGAAGGATCCGACATACGTGGAACAGAAGAGGAAGTCAACTGAGCTGTAGCCATTGAAGGTGGCATGTAATTAAAGTAATGCGATGCGCGATATTCGTGTTTCTTTCAAAAATAAACTTTGTTTATCCGATTAGAAACAGTAGTAGATTGCATAATTAATTTTCAAGGAATTTTTGCACTTTATTCTCATTAAAATATTCAGAATAGGTTTTTATTAAGCAGACAAGACTCAGCGTACATTTATACTCAATGTAAAGAGGAAAATAGTTTCTGTCTCGAAAAGGTTAATGATGAGGATGTTAATGATGACTATTGTTATGAAATGTCATTTCATGGCCCGGATCGATTTTGTTTTCAGATTGACCAACACATCGAGCAAGAAGCCGATGCCAAATTGGTTCGAGCAGTAGTTTGCAGATAACGAATATCGTTGC
Source organism: Adineta ricciae (assembly GCA_905250025.1). Taxonomy (NCBI): domain Eukaryota; kingdom Metazoa; phylum Rotifera; class Eurotatoria; order Adinetida; family Adinetidae; genus Adineta; species Adineta ricciae. The sequence goes on from CAJNOJ010000105.1 coordinate 145,631, forward strand.
ACAAATTTCCAGACATAGGAATGTAAATAAAAGGGTACGAAACATAATTTCTGCTTGTTTCGCAATGGGTGATTGAGTGTTTTTTATATAATATGATGTTTCACTGATATCAATTGTTAATGTTGTCGACGAACGATTAGCCGATGTGACATAATACTGGTTGGTGATGAACATTTCGTCGAGACTGTAGGTGAATGTTGGATACCATAAGCCTTCGAACTCGGAATCTCCATTAGCTAACGGTTCAGTTTGATTGACAGCCTTTGTCAGGGCGACTTTCAGAGTTGCAACTTGAGCAAATGTTTCCTTTGATTGACTGTAAAATGATCGGAGAAAGCCTAGTTGTTTTAATGTACTTGTGCCGTTCTGTTTCGAAGGACCTGAAATTCCCACGCGAAAGCCGCCAATCAATTGAATATCACTCAGCACTACTCGAAGCGTTATTTCATGCAGAGGTAATGACAATGTTGCATAGAGTGTACCATTTTGATTTGAACATGACGATATTGGTAATATTGTTGTTGATAATTCGGTCACTTCGTAAATTAATAACACTTGACAACTAGTTGCTGTGTTGACAAAATCTAGTTGAAGTGTGAAGTTTTGTTCGTTCAATAAGTCGAAGATCACTTGTTCCTCGTCAGAAACAGGAACGGCTAGAGCTTCTAATTTCGAGTCGAATTGAGCATTTCGGAGAGTTTTGTCGCATGAAAATCGTGAACCATTGGTTTTCTCTGCTGGATATTCATTCAAATATGAAACTGAAAATGCATAGGCCATAACTGAGATTAGAACTACTGCAAGGGACGCTAATCCACCAAGCCACAGTTCACCTTCGCCCTAGACGAAAAAGTTTCTTAGTAGAGCACAATATTCTTTTGTATAGTACTTACAACAAGATCTGTCCTTTGAAAAACATTTTTAATCGTCGTTCGATATCGATCACGCTTTGGCCGCGAAACACATAAATTCAAGGATGCCATGAGTATAAGTAAAACACCAATGATACCCAGAAGAACCAAACACCAAAATACGGGTGAAATATGTAAACATTCCCATGTTGATCCGAGAGTAAACATCTGTTGTAAAAGAATATCTTCATACGAAGTCATGTCTGGTGAACGCGGGTAAGCATATGCTTGTGAAATTGAAGTAAGCAATGTTGCATTAATTTCATAAGCAGCACCCAATGGACAAAAGCTACTTGACTGACAAGTCGTACATGATGTACCACTATTAGGGCCTCCTGAATTTTGCGTTCCACTCAGACATAATTGGCAAGGATGAACACCACTGTCTACTTTGAAAGTACCAGCAATGCATGGAGTCGAATGACTGATCACAGGCATCGCTGCTGCAACAGGAGAATTAGTAGTGTCCGTTGATGCATAGAAGCCAGGTTGTTCGTTTAAGATGAGAATAACTCCGCCGGCAGTATCGAGTACAGCCAGAGTTGATGGAGTGGAAATCACTCGGATTAATTTCGAGTTGATCGTTGATGGTATTGGTTGTTGAGCATTCGGGAAACTTGCAGATGGTATTGTTGGGATAGTTGTATCATTAAATGCTGTATAAATGAATATGTTAGTTGAATACCACGTGAGATAACTCAACGAATAGTGTGTCATGAGAATTGCTGCTTGTGTTTGCGATAGCCAAGTAACGCCTTTGCCAAAACCAACTGATTGACCATTGTCAAGTGAACTAGTCAATGTTAATTGGGTGTTATTAATAACAACAAACAGGAAAACTGTATTCAGGAAAGGCATACCAACTAACACTCGAGTTGAATCTTGAGGATTAATTTTCACTGACATAATGTATTGATTGCTCCAAGATTCAACATTAGAATAAGTTAAACGCGACTGCCACGAATTGTTTGTTGCACTGTAAGACCATGTTGATAGAACAGTCAGATTGGAATTCCACAATAGGTAAACCGCTGGTGTCGCACGTACTCGAGATCGAGCTGAGCCGGCAACAAAACCTGCAACGATGGTGAAGGTAGTGCTAGCATCGGCTGCATATGGTCTGAAGGTGGAATTATTGGGCCAAACTTGTGTGCTCGCCTTTGTCATAATAGAACTCATAGGATACGGTTGATACTTAAAAACAAAATCAGTTGCTAACCCGATGGCATATTGTCCATAGGGTTCAACTGCAATAGTGAAGAATTCTTGATGTCCATATGAATTTAAATATTGTAATTGTTCAGTTTCAAAATTATCGCAGGATAATGGCTGATGCGTTGTTGAGTACATTTGAATATTCTGAGGATCTCGATCGATCCATACGCCAATATACGTACCGTTATGACCGGATCTATCCGTAGCTATTGGACCTGATGTTACAACTTCTCCGGCATAGTAAAAATATGGATTTGTTGTTGAATTTTGCTTTTGTCCTACACCGACTGAATAGACATAGTGTGTGGAATCATCGAAATCAAATGAACATTGAAGAGAATCGAATGTGTAATTGTACGGAGCAAATTGAACAAGAAACGTTTGACCGGAATTATCAACTTGCGCGAAGAGAACGTCGTTCGCAGCTATTTTGATACCATACGCATCGTAATCACTCATATCAGGAGAAAATGAATCGCTGGAAACGAATTGTCCTTGATGGGCAATGAGATAAAGTAGAACGAACCACATAATAACTCTTTGATTATAATTTGAAAGAAATGATGATTTATTCTCTTAAAGTATTCTGATTTTATATGCCTTACTCCATTTCAGTTGATGGCAAGTAATTGCAATGTACTATTCTTTTTCGGAAGTGTCTTTGTTGACAAGTTAGTCGATCGGAAATGAACAGGAAATGTGAAACTAACTTTCCGAGCTTTGTTTGATTAGGGAGAGCACTTTTCTTATTGAAATCATTTTAAAATAATACCATTAGATCGATGGAACGATGTTTGTTCATCAGTATTGATTTTGACAGATTCTTATAGCGCAGAAAAAAATAATTAAAAAGTACTTTTGTCAACTTCATCGGTTACTATGTGGAAAAAAAAGTCAATCGCCCACTTATTTCTTGTTGTCAACAAAAGAATGTGCATGTATTTGACTCTACCGTTCTCGTATATAGAACTAAAAGACGTCAAATACAAAATAAATGACTCAGGACGATCAAAGCGTAATGTGTCAAGTTCTTATCTAACAAGAGATTAAGGTATTTGCATGAAGAGAATAGCTGAAAAAGAAGATAAATATTTGAGTTCGAAATATAATATATCTTCGGCAACATACGCATTTTAATGTAAAAAAAAGTATAACTGCGCGCGAATGTATCACCATCATTCATTGACGTTTATTTTATACTCGTGCTGGTTTGCATCATGTGCTACAATATTGGCCACGGAGTTTTCCTGTCAGACATCTAGCACATCCAAAGTGCTTCTGTCGAATGGCCCACCTATTTCATTCAATTCTCCCTATGCTCAAACGCTCTCTGTGAATTTTCTTTTTCAATCGCCATTTCAACTTGCTTCTGCTATACAAGTCAGCGCAATTAATATTTTCCCCCGTCAAAACAATGTTTCCCTTACCATTCGAGCTGCTCTGTACGATGCTGCATCGATGCTTATTGCACAGACACCTATCATCACTACATCCACAGCTGAATTTTCGAACACACAATCTAACCCATGGTCTCTACCACTGGAACGATCCGTCAATCTCGCAGTTGGAATCAATTACCATGTCGCTTATTGGTTTGCTAACTCCAGTAATAATGGTACTGGCGTTGTTGCACTGTATGCAACGAGTCCAGCCAATGCCACCTGGTTGAAACCAACGGCTGACTTCGTTGCAGTGAATGGATCATTTCCTGCTCTTTTATCGGCACCTCACACGTTCGGTTCTGGTCGAGCTGCTCCATTCATTGAGTTGATTGGAAAACCATGTCTGAACAAAATTTCTGCTGCTACCATACATCTCGACAATACGGTTCTTTCCATACTACAAACTATTCGAACAAAATATGGTGGAATACCAGCTCTAGGCGCTTCAATCATACAAATGCCCACATCTGATTCTTTCAAAGGTGTTCAACCGATAAAAGATACTGTTTGTCCTTTCATTCCGGTATCAACAGTAGTATCAGGCGTACGACGTGCTGATGCCAAAATCCCAGAGCCGGTCACAGTGAATGATAAATGGCATCTGGGATCGAATACGAAAGCAATGACAGCAATGCTTGTTCAAATATTAATACAAAAAGGTAGATTAAGTCTTAACACTACCGTAGGAGATATTTTTCCATACTTACCCTTTTCTTCAATGACAACAACGCCATCATCATCCGACTCTTGCGTTTGCGGCAATCTTCAACATACAAATGGCTATTTTAGTAAATCTCCCTATTCATGCAATTTGAAAATTCATACATCATGGAAATACATTACTATCGCGCATTTATTAACTCATACTTCGGGTTTAGATTCTTTGGATGCGTTGTTTACCGAACAATACTTCATCGATTCTGTAGCACTCGATACAAATGGCTTTAACGAATCGTGTACTAACTATCCTATACCTTCACGTCGTTATCATTTGAGTGTCATGTTACCAGTGACGATTCCTAACTCACCGCCATCTATCGATGTTCCAGTGAAGTCTGCATATTCAAACAATAATTTCATCCTACTGGGATTAATCTTAGAAGAATTATTGTCTTTGCCATGGGAGATAATCATTCAACAGCAATTATTCGATCCATTGGGAATGAGCACAGCTGGATTTCTATCACCTATTACTAATGTATCATTGGATGCTTATGCTATCCAACCGTTAGGTCATTACAAAGATCATAATAATATAATTCGAAGCGTCGACAGTGATCTTCCAAAATCGTGGGCGCCGACTGGTTTAGTTCACGCTAGCCTCGGTGACTGGAGCAAATTCATTGCTTGTCAATTGCAAGAAGGGCGTGATCTAGCAGCACTAGGCTTTTCTCCTGCGAATACCAATTTTCTAAACATAACAAATTCACTATACATCTTCTCGCCATCTGTGTGGCAAAGTATCCATGACAGATACACTTTCCCATCAGCAAATTCATCTGTTTCTTCGCACTCATTATCAGAATTGATAAATGAAAATGATCAGATTGGACTCTCTCTTATGCACACGGGTAGCAACACCGTTTGGTATGCTTACATTGCCGCTTATCCTCGACTATCTCAGCCCATGGCAGTTTTAGTGACAGCTAATATCGGTATTGACGATGTGGTTTGGGAAGCCAAAGCTGCTATCATTAATCTGTACCTTGCTTGGCAAGAACAAGGCCAACCAGCTTCGACCATTACATCCACAGCTCCATTGTCAGTCACATTGAACAACTATTTCGTTTTTATCTTCACTTTTTTTACTTTTTTTCATTAATTTAACTCTCGGTTATACATAGCATATTTTACGTATCACGATTTTATTCAAAACTATTCGAAAAAAAATATATAGAACGATTGAAAGTATGTTGACCTTATAGCTTAACACAAACAATCAGTACCTGACGTATTCTCACTCAAGTACTACTTAACGAAAAATAAGACATGCTTGAATAATTTGTCGTATATAATCGAGAAAATTGTGTTGTGTCACGTTTATTTTCTATTTCTTCGTTTTCATCCTACATATCATGGCTAATTCTTCCAATACAAACACAGAGTTGCAAACGGCTGAAGTTGTTTCCACAGAACCAACATCGAACAACGATAAAGTATTGTCCAATACTGAAAACGAAAAGGAACACCCGAAAAAGTCGTCATCGGATAACACCGATACTTGTTTATGCTGTTGTGATTTTTGTGTCTCAGTTATAGACTTAGTCATGATTTGTATTCGTTAACGTGTTGAAAAATAAATCGCACACTTGAATTGAATATTTCTATTTCCACCTGCTCCTACACTCGAACTCGATTTCTATTTGTTCATCGAGACTCCAAATGTCTGAACATCTGCATATTTCTTCCTTTTGACATCGACCTTGATGCGTGTCTACAAAAATATGTAGCCTCTTTCTTGCATTGTCACGACATATCATATCATAAATAGGATAATTAAGGAGAAATACTCACGATTCATTTGCGCATTCTCAAGTGCATCGATGTCTTCTTCAGCTAATGAAACCCTTGCTCTATTTACTTATCTAACTTTACGTGTAAATGCCGTTCTCGCTCCGCCGATTTTCGTTCTTGGTGTAATTGGTAATGCGATTAATATTTGGATCTTTACAAGGAAATCGCTGCAGAAAAATCCCTGTTCAATATACTTTTGTTCGGCATCTATCGTCAGTTTACTGGCCCTCTGTTCGGGACTGATGAGTCGTCTTCTCGGTGGTTATTCAGCTGATCTAACAACCTGGAATAATGTTTTATGCAAATTACGTTTCTATTCCTATTATTTAGGTATCGTTCTTCTCTCATGGTTTTTAGTTTTTGCGTCACTCGATCGTTTTCTGTCGACGTCACAATTCGTAAATTATCGAAAATTGAGTTGTACTCGAATCGCCTACCAACTTGTGTCGTGTTCGACAGTTTTTAGTATCTTAATCTATCTTCAAGTCTTTTACTGTTTCATCGCAGATCCAAATCAATATCCAGTTCAATGCTATGCGTACGGAGACATCTGTCGGACTTTTAATGATTTACAATTTCTCATTATTTACTCACTGCTGCCGGCGATTCTCATGGGTATCTTTGGATGTCTAACAATTCGAAATATTCAACAAATGGAGAGACGAATCGATTCGACAACAAATATTCCCAATTACCGACAAAAGAGAATTCAACTTGTTCCAATGCTTCTCGTCCAAATCGCTTTCTTTCTTATCTTTACAATTCCACTGGCTGTAACAAAATTTTACAATACGCTAATCGTTCTTTTACATCTGCCACTAACACCACAACGTCAGGCCTTCGAAACATTTGTTTTCAACATTACAGTGCTGGTATCATATCTGAATTGTTCGATCAGTTTCTACGTTTACACTTTGGCTGGCAATCTATTTCGACAAGAACTAAAGAAAACTGCACAGCAAATCGTGGCGAAGATCAGATGCTGAGCAAAAACTACTACAAAAATTGATGAACACGCAAATGAATTCTTTTTCTATCGAACGAATCGACCATTTCTTTTATTATGTACGAAAGGATCACAACGGAAATATAATGTCATAACAGTCTGATTATGTATTCATTTCGGGAGTGAAACAGCACTGACATTAGGTAGTTCCAACTGTTCGTTATTTATGTGTCGCGCCTCTACAGCTTTCAGACTCACTATTTTCCAAAATGAACGCTTCAATTCTTGACGAAAGGACCTGGAAGTAATAACATAGATATAAAAATCGGTACAATTTGCTATCAAATGCACGAATATGCCAAGGTTGGATATAAAATCATTGCGATTCTGTTCCCAAGCTGTCAATACTTCAAATCTAGTTGACGCTTTATAGATGGTATACGTCATGATGAGACTGTCGCCGATGACATGAATAACGTTCATTGCAAATAAACAGCGAAGCATTTGGAAATCCTTCTTGTGCATCTTTCGAACAACGTGCCGTTGTTCAGGTGGAGCTAATTTCATTTGACAGACATTTTTCCACGAGTATATCGACAGCACGACCATAAGTAAAAATAGCACAACATTGATTATCAACTGAGAATAATGTAAGAAATCTGGATAGGGTCCTGTTAGTTCAAATATACATAGAAAGATCACGGGATTCATTTGATAGGTATCGAATTTGACAGGAACATGAATATAGTAAATACACCAGACGACAAGGGTTATACTAAGAGAAAAGTATGCCAGACGACTTGAACTGTACAAACGAATATCGACATTGGCCGATGAAATCAATAAACGGTCGATCGAAGCGAGGACAAGAATACTCGGTGACATTATATCAAAAACAAACACTACATAGTTGAATAGTTTGCATAAGAAGACACTATCATTCAAGAATTGACTGTCAAATCCATAGACAAGGATGTTACATAACAAGATGTTGTTGATATTGATGAATTCGGTTACGAGAAGAATAAGAAAATAAAAGACGCAGACGTTCTTACGCCACGCTCTTTGAAGAAATATCCAGAGGCTTAATAAAACCCCAATATTCCCACAAATGTACAATGGAATACCAATGAATCGATAGAGGTAACCGATGAGATCTGCGAAAGCATCCATGGAAAGGTGAACTGTAGCATTAAAATGAGATTCCAGCATCAGGACAGCTACTTCTATTTATTCTGTGCAAAGCTTCATTTCTTTGAAAATCCTCCTAGAAGATTCGACTAATTCTATTTCATCAAAAGTCAGCAGATTTCTCAGACAAGCATAATTATGGACGATGTCAATTAGTGTAATCCTACTTATGAGAAGAGGCCTTTCATAAGACTAAAATAGTTTCTGCGCGAACAACGTCGACAGAGCGCGTAGAAAATAATTTTCAGACTACAAAACCTTTCAGCAAGTATTTAAACAAACGTAGAACATGTTTTTTTTTTATTTTGCATCTTTTATTGATAATATATTAAATACTGTCCGTATGCTTGCGTATCATGATAAGTGACATAGATGTGATCACCATCGGTAGTTGTATGATAGTTCGACGGGCAGACTTTCATGTTAGTATTCCCTAATGTTGAGTTACCAATCAGAACCCGTGCATAAAACATGCATCGTTCTCCGTGATTGTTCGGTATGCTATACACATGACTATAACTTGCATTGGATGAAAAATAAACTCCGCAACCGTATTGTGTTCCTTCCAAAGAAAACAGAACGAAGCAGAAATGCAAAACCAATAAGATGCGGAATCATCAGTATTCCATACCGTTTTCTCCACTTAGACTTCGATTGAAATAGTCTTTGATGATACTATCTGCAGCCATAGCCGAACAACCATGGTAGAGAAATTTCTCCTCTCCTCTCTTCTGTATANAGTAATCGTGATGTTCAACGGATATGATTCGGTTTTGATATGATTTATCATTGCGCGAGCAATAAAATCCGCGTCGAAACCGTATTGCCCACAACCAATAGCAGGAAATGCCACGCTTGTGTAGTTTTCATCGAGTACATATTTCACCGCTTTGGATAGAAAAGTTTTTATCGTTTGTTCGGTGAAAATGAGCTTTTCATCGGGTGTCCATGGTAAAAATAGAATCCGTTGGCATGGTAAATTTGAACATTCCAAAGCAATCATTTCATCATGGGATTTCGTTCGTTTAGCTTGTGCATATGCTCTTTGAATATGCGGACCAGCTGCTCGAAGGACAGATTCTCTTAATCCATCCGACGATGAACATACTACGATTACATCGACCTAACAAATACGAAAAAAGCATTGGAAATATTGTTGAAATCGTTTGGCTTACTCGTTGATTAGTCAAATATCCCTTGTTTACTTTCAAATTTAAAGTGAGTGAAGAGCATATGTCATAAATGCTTAACACGCATAGACCTAATGGCATAAATTCGTGATCTGGAGATAGTTGACAAATGTATCTAGGACAGTGACATTCACAACTGAAAAAAATAGATAAATCAACGTGGATAAAAAGAAGCGTTTTACCAAATTTCATCTTCATCATGTTCAGAATCATGATCACTGCCCGTATCAGTATCATTTTCGATGCAAAAACGAGCAATATGACCCGGTTTTTTACACTTGAAACAGATTTTTCCACTCATAATCTAGAAAAATCACATCAATCAGCAAAGCAGTGGGAGAAATGGTTTTCTGCGTAATTATCGTTTCAATCGATGAAAATCGCTTTTCCTTTCCAAGAAATTTTGACCTATCATTGTACCGAACAGTGAAGTGACCTGTACATAATGGCACCAAAAGACATACTGGACGAATTTTCGTTATAAGCGATTAATATATATACATATACAGAAGAGAGGAGAGGAGAGGAGAGAGAAACGAAAAGGAAAAAGAGAACGACACATACCACTCACATGGCTATAGCATAACTTCTTCGCGTCATAGTTTCGTATTTTCGAAAATATAAGTATTTACTTGGAATAATCCATTTGATCTTCTTTGTTTTATGCTGTTTCTATCACTGTATGACAACTATCGAAACAAATAATTACGGGATTTTTCCGATCTTTAACAGTCAATATCGTCGTTATTGTTTTTCCTCTAATTCGAAAAGATGTTTAGTCCACATAGACGGATTCCTGACGTCATATATGATATGTGCAACTATACGATGACGTATGATGGAAAATTTCATAGATTACGAAAATATCCATTACGATAAACAATCGGATCATTCGTAACAAAGGAAGTTTCGAGTGACTTCACATGAAAATGAGATCTTTTTCTGCAGTTACCAATAATGAAGAAGGCAGAAGGCGAGGAAAAGACAATTCGAGACTAATCAAACTGAAATGAACGGCAACGAGTATACATGAAAAGAGCGCGAGAAACAACGAGAGAACGACGGCACAGCATGTTTAGTATATATGAAAAACGTCATTTTCTTTGAAATCAGTAATAATATGAAAGAAACATTTCGAAACCATGTGCCTGCTACATACTTTGCGTTGCTTCACGTTCTAGAAATATTTACACTTGATATCAATTGAAACCTAGACAAGTCTATATATACATATACATGTTGCCATGCATCACTGACCGTTGCATTTCTGTCTTTGACCGGCCATTATGAACAATGAAAGGTCAATGCTGTCGAGAAATTTCGATAACTATAGGAAATATTCAATTTTGCCGAATACACTGTTCTATAGTTTGTAATTTGCTTAGATCTGTTATAATTTAAATTCTATCGGTAATGTGTCAACAGTTCAATGTTTGGATAGTTACGGAGAACTTTCGTCAAATATAGTTTTTTTTCTCCGCATCGAGGAAAATCTAGATCAATAGTGAAAAATGAGTTTTATTAATCACTCTTTTCGGACGTGAAAGTTTCATTACCGTTTTTTCTCCTTCACAACGAACTCGTCACTCAAAGTCAAAGTAAAGAATACAGTTTACTGAATATTTTCAAGCTATGATGTTGAAAAATGTGTTTGCCGTTGTATTGATAAACCTTTTGATTATTGTCAAAGTATCAGGTATCAAAATAGAGATGCATTTGATTGAAGAAACTCTTTATGAATGTTGTTTTAAGACGAACTGCAGTTATCGTCGGACAGAACTTGGGACCAAAATGGAATCACAGTTGCTGGAAATGCAAATGGAAGCGGTGGATCATCACTGCACTCTCTTAGTCAACCAACAGGCATCGTAATTCTTGATGATGATGATGATGATGATGTGCTCTATGTCAGTGATTGTCTCAATGATCGTATTGTCGTTGTTCAACTTGGAGTCACAAATGATGTGTTTACCATTGGGTCTGGATATGGTAGCGCTCCTACTGAATTCGCTCGTCCATCTGATGTGTTCATAATCGACGCAGCTTTATACATTAATGATGCTCAGAATTTACGAGTGAAAAGAACTTCATTGAATGGCTCGAATCCAACCATTGTTCTCAACTATACTGGTGCACTGAATTCACCTACTTTTTTATACGTTGATAAAAACAATGGCATTTATCTCAGCGAAACAAACGGCCATAGAATAGTCTATTTTCCTGTGAATTCATCGTATAGTTCCGTTGTTGCTGGCACAGGAACGCCGGGAGCGAATACCAACCAGCTTTATACACCCTATGGATTTTTTGTTACCGATAATGGAACGCTCTATATTGCAGATAGTTTCAATCATCGAATACTAAAATGGTTATCGGGAGCGTCATCAGGCACTGTAGTGGCCGGCAACGGCACAGCCGGGGCAAGTTTATCTCAACTTTCTGTTCCCACAGACGTCATTGTTGATGATAATGAGCAAATCTACATTTGTGAACATGGAAACTCGAGAATTACGCGATGGAAACCGAATTCACAATTTGGTGAATGTATTGCTGCGTGTACAGGAACATTCGGAGTTACAGCAACAGAACTATACAATCCAATTTCTTTAGCATTCGATAGATACGGTTCGATTTATGTCAGCGATTATGGAAATAATCGAGCTCAAAAATTTCAAATCGTTCTCCACAGTAAAATCATTTCGATTCTAATTTCATTCGTTCTTTGCTTTTGCTTTTCACTTAGATATTTCGTTCAACCAACCTAAATTCTCCACTTGTACAACATGGAAATCTCATGCAACTACTAGTGTAAATCGAAGCTACGTTGGAACAACACCGTACAGTTTATTTATCGATACGAACAATATGATATACGTCAGTGAATATGCTTATAGTCGTGTTCAAGTGTGGCTCGAAAATATCACAACACCGGCAAAAAATATATCTGGTGGCTTGAGTTATCCGTATTCCGTATTTGTTACAGATAATGGTGATGTCTATGTTGACAATGGTGTATCTAACGATCGGGTAGACAAATGGACGATAAATAAAACAAGTAGCGTTCCTGCAATGTATGTTCAGAGCCGCTGTCGTGGTCTGTTTGTTGACATTTATGAGAACATTTACTGCTCTATGGATTTAGAGCATCGTGTTGTAAAACGATGGTGTACCGATGGACCAAACGTCACAAAAACGATTGCTGGAAATGGAAGCGCTGGAGCATTGGCACATATGCTGAAAGGCCCAACTGGTATTTTTGTCGATGTAAATACGAATTTATATGTCGCAGATTGTTACAACAACCGCATTCAATTTTTCCTGTCTGGAAAACTAAATGCTACTACAATCGCGGGTAGTGGCGCACCAGCCACAATATCGCTGACGTGTCCGACCGATATTAAACTTGACGCGGATGGATATTTGTTTATTGTTGATAGTCAAAACAATCGAATAGTTCGATCGAGATCTCTTGGATTTGAATGCATTGTTGGATGTTCGAGCGGTGCTGGTTCCACATCGAACAAATTGAATCAACCGACGACTATCAGTTTCGACAGCTTTGGCAATTTATTCGTCACTGATCTGATAAATAATCGTGTACAAAAATTTCTATTGACCAACGAGAACTGTTGTAAGTCAGCTTGGTGTCTCTTTGTCTTCTGTAGGTTCTCCTATTCTTTCTTTAGCCGTCTCCTATAATCAACCGAAGTTTTGTCTCAATGCCAGTTGGAATTCGAATGCCACCACGTTTCTAGATTCGAAAGTAATTGGCTCTGAACCTCAAGATATTTTCATCGATACGAACGATACCGCCTACTTAGTCTCTCGAGTTTCAGGCGATATTTTCATCACATCCAAAGACGGCAATAATACATTACTGCTGAATATATCAGTTGGTTCAAAAATACGATACAGTCTTTTCGTCGCAAATAACAAAGATGTTTACGTGGACGATGGTGCTGTTGATGGTAGTGTTGATAGATGGATATTCAATACGACGAGAGTTGTCACATCTATGAATGTCACAAGTTTGTGCTATGATTTATTCATTGACATAGATGATGTCCTTTACTGTTCGAACGACAATCAACATCAGGTTGTGAAAACACTACTCGAGAGTAATTCGTCGACAGTGACCATTGCTGCTGGAAATGGTACACAAGGATCCGAATCAAATATGTTATTCTTTCCTAGAGGAATCTTTGTTGATATGAATAGGAATCTGTATGTCGCAGATTGCGGTAATAATCGAGTTCAAAAATATAGTTCGAATCAGTTGAATGGCATAACAATTGTTGGCACTGGTTCAAATCATTCGACTATTCTTTCGTGTCCAGCCGGTATTGTACTCGATGAGAATGATTATCTTTTTATCGTTGATTCAAACAACAATCGCATCATTGGCTCATCGTCAGATGGATTTCGATGTATAGTTGGTTGTTCAGCTGTGGCAGGTTCAGCAGCAGATGAACTAAACTCTCCACAGCAAATTAGCTTTGATAGTTATGGAAATCTTTTCGTCACTGATTCGGACAACGATCGTGTACAAAAATTTCTCCTCGATCCGAATTCTTGTGGTAAGATTAGCATATATTCAATAACCGTTTTAATCTTTCAATTTAGATAACACGGTGCTCTCGACGACTACCAAGCAGACGAGCTTGTATTCAACTGAACTTCCCACAACGGCATCTGTCTCAACCAGTACTATATGCGACATGCTTCGACCGTGTCAATATAATGGTTCGTGTTATGCTGGGAATAATACACAGTATGGTTACATTTGTACATGTCTGTCAGACTTCAATGGTAGTGAATGTCAGTATGATCAACGCCTGTGCAAACCAAACACTTGTTGGAACAATGGTTTGAAATAACTTTTTTTTCTTTTAATAAAAAGTTTGAAAGATTTTTCTTAGGCGTTTGTAATGAAACATCGAACAGTACGGTTTTGTGTTCCTGTCAAATGGGTTGGATGGGCATTTATTGCGAAGAAAAACTTGATTATTGTCAGAATGTCACATGTGAGAACAATGGCGTCTGTCGAAAATTATTGCTTGGTTATCGATGTGAATGTCTTGGTAACAGTTACTCCGGCCACCATTGCGAATTTACCGATGGAAAAACAGTTTTGTACCAGAGAATTGCCAAATCGTTTGCTTACATCGCAATAATTGCAATGAGTCTTGTCGCGTTGTTTGTTGTGTTTATGGACATATTGAAATATTGTTTTGGCATTGATCTAGCTGATAGAGATTTACCACGAAGAAACAAAGTAAAGAAACGCAGAGCGCCTGTTATTCTCCGATTTGTATATATTGATTCAGTAAGATCATGAACAATGGAGAAATTTGCCGAGAGCGCTTCGGAATAATCGAGTTCGTTGTTTGTTTGTACTCAGAATATAAAGTGACGTTGAATTGACTTTCTTTCTTTTTTGTATACGAAGAGAAGTCAGTTGAGCACACGTCACACGACTGTTTGCTTTTCATAAATAAACGGATCCGATTAGTCGTGTTAAAAGAAATTCGCTACTTTTTCTCGTATTGAAGAAGATTTGTTTCAATAGGGGAAAACTTGTCATTTATTACTACAAAAGAAAATCAGAAAACTGTATGAAAATCAAAAGTGCGAAGAAATTGCTATCGTCGAGTAATTCAATTTATTTCGTCATAATTCACCAGATATTCCAATCTTTTCCAAATCACGACTCCACCTTTATTATTCACTTCTTTCAAATCTTTGTTCGCAAGTCGAACCAAAGCTGAATATCCTTTGCCGGTCCATCCAGCTGGAAGAACTATGATATCTTTCGTGAACATTGGATGCGGCGCTATTCCCACATCGGATCGTTCGATATTATATCCACCGACGACGAGTGTCACTGAATCACATCCATAAATGCCATCCATTGCAAATGATTATCTAAAACAAACCGCGACAGAATATTCAAAGTTCATCGAAATACATCAAGAACAACGATATGACAAAATTCGCCCAGTTTTTATAGTAACGAACACCGTTCGTTTTCTTCTGATGATAATGAAGATAGAACTAATGTTTACAAGAAAATAATACGCAATTTCTTCATCAAAACACACACAAAAGCCATTGATTTCAAGATCGTATGCGTAATACAACATCGAATATTTCATCTGTAATTGACGCAATTGCCTTCAGATCGTAACAGATTATTTATCTGGACGATCTTCACTAGAACGATATCAATGTGAGAGATGGACTTGAACGAGTCGATGATGATGATGATGAAATCAAAGAAGCAAGCAACAGTTGTTTTTTTTACATCATAGCGCGCGTTTATTGCTCTACCTTGATGAGAAAAGAAGATGCTGATGTCCTTCATCTGATGAAAAGTTTAACGAAGAAAAGCAACTGTGAATACATTAGACATGAAAACATCGTAGTAGTTTTTTTCGATATTCAAAAATGACTTTCTTGAATTGCTTTTTGTAGAATGTCGATGGTAACACAAAGATGGCGAATGTCAACATCGGTGGAATCAGTGAGATGAAGTATCCAATTAAAAATACCCACGAGTCGTTGGCTGATTGCATACATTTTGTTATGAAAGAAATGATCACACGGGGTATTGCGAGAATCACTAATAGCAGTGGAGCGGTCAGCAGGTGTTTGTGTTCACGAATTTGTTTGATTAGGAGTATGCGAAAACTTCGGTGAGCATGTACTTTCGCTTGTTGATAGGTTTTTTGTGTTATTAAGATAATCGTTGAGATCAGATTGATGATAAATGGACCGAAGAAATGGAAAATATACATTGCGGAGTTGAACGTTTGCAATGCACGAGGATATTTTGCAATACACCACACTCGTGTGTGCTTCTCATCTTCGTTTTCTTCTTCAATGAGTTCGCGAAAAAGAGCATCGTGTACCACAGTACCTATATTGATAATCAAAACAATGAAGATCATATGTTTAGCAATCTGTCGACTTTTGATCTTGTTAAACGATGGACCTTTTATAGATGTAACAGCTCGTTCGATGGCAACGCATGCGTTGAACCATTGCTCAGCGTTGATGAGAACACGTAAAAGAAAGTCAGCCGAATGACATTGAACCAATAGAAATAATTTATTAGATAGAATATTCATTTGCGAAAGGATTAATGCCAAGAATTTCAGCGTAAAGGCAATCATGATAAATAGCGTCATTATAGATGAGGCGAAGAGATAAATTCCACAGCCAACTTCTTGGATAATTTTGCACCTAAATGTGAGGATTGAAAGTAAGCTATTGATGAAAATAATTGTTGCACATATGAACGATAATGCTAGACTGAATTTGAAAATGATTGATTGATGTGTCAAAGGAGTATTTGGTTGAATGTGATAACCGAGAATAGCATCAAGTGATAGGCCGAGTCCACTCGTGCCAAATTGGCATAATCCTCCAAAGTAGCATAATTGACAAACACATCGCGAACGCATGGGACAATCGGGGTGATCTTGAAAGCAGCGAGCACCGTTTTGACATTCACTGGTTCCCGAACAGTCGTATGTCATGTTGTGTTGGAATTCGAAACAATTGGCCAAACGTTTTTGATTGTATTTATAGCATAAACACATGTGAATATCATCGTAAAAACACGAGAGATTCAATGAATGATCTTGACAATGTAAATGAGAATACTTGATTTGATGAATGTAAGGTAATTGACGTAATGTTTTATTGAACAGTTCGTTGATATGAAAACAGCGATCGGATGGTTTAATTTGTTTTATTGTAGGTATATGTGATCGGAAAGTTTTGTCTACGGAAACAAGATAATATTGGTTTATATGAAGTTCAATAAACGCAATATGATATGATCTTGACCAGTATATCTTCAATGGCGCCTCTTTTACTGGAGTTATGGCATAAGTACTTGCTCTCGCGTGAGTAGCGTAAAAGCCAACAGAGACGAAATGAATAATTACATCTCGAGATAAAGAAATTCCCTTGTCAAATGAAAGAAGTATCCTTCTATCTTGTTTGCGACATTCATCGCCAGAGTAACCTTTTGAACATATGCATTTGAATGTAGATGGCAGTTCGCTATAATCATTGCTGGGAATACATGTCCCATTGTTTTCACATGGCGAAGATTGGCAGACAGTACTTGTAAGAAGACATCGCGAACCGAATTTTGGTAAAGGACAAACACATATTGACCGATTAGCAGCGCTTATGCCAACGCATTTTGAATCTTGCGCACATGAACAGTTATATTTAATCGCACAATCCGATCCTGTCCATCCTTCGTCACATTTACAAAAGCCGAAGTTTTCTTCACTGTTCATGTACTTGACACATTGGCCATGACGACATGCGTGTTTCGAGCAGTAATCAATATTGGCTTCACTTCGAGGAATATCAATAACGACTGGTACGTAATGAACGGGTAAAAACGGGAATTTTATCGGAAATAAGAAACTTCCTCGATAAGTTAAAGAGAATCTTTCAAAGATATCCACATGTATTGAATAGCCCCTTGTTTGATTCTTTGGTCGAGTAGAATACAGTAAATAGAGACGATATTTTCTTTGACAATCTCGCACCGGTAGATAATTGATTTGTTCATACGAATGAACAATCCGTTGATAAGTGTTGTCAATAAGAGAAACCACTATGACAAAGGGCGTCTGACGAGAGTTTGATGACTCGCGAAATCGAGCAATGAAAATCAAACGTTGATTTTGGTATTGACATGCGTTTCCATAGAAATTCGGCGGACAGAGACACGCTGGTATCGAATTATTGCCATTCAACCAAACATGTATTTCCAGACCATGATGACAACGACCTTGATATTCACTCAAATAGGGTATTAACTGACTCTGTCGTCTCGATCTGACAAGCGGTTTTTTATTTTCGACCAGAGAGAAATATGTCAAGCTAAGTTGTCTTCGACTTTGTAAGTACGGGCATAATACTTCGTCTATCTCATTTCGTTGAGACGAAGACACAATTATATCAGCACAATGATCAGAGGACTCGCCCTCTTCCGAAACGACCACACAAAATTGTTCGTCATCTCCATGCAAACAATTGATTTTCCCATCACACCATTTTTCACTACTAACACAACTCGCGTTCGTTCCCATACAATAGAAATTATCTGGAAATTCAACTTCATAATCTTTTCGGCATAAATGTTGTTCATCAGTGCCACCAAAACAATGGACAACACCATCATTCGCTTTTTCGATGGGTAGACACATTGGCTTGTAATCATCCATTGAAATGCATAGATGGTGATTTCGTGGGCAATTCATTAATCTTGAACGATTACAATGCAGTTCGTCTGCGCCATTTGGACAATTCCAATAGTCATTACAGTGTGTATATATACTGTTGCATTCCCAATATTCACAATCAGTTTCATCGGTATGATTCTTCCCGAAAATGGTAATTGGTAATAATTCGGTGAAACCATTACAAGTTGTTAGAAATGAAATGTTGTTTTTTAGATAATTTAGTATTTGCATATTTTCCTCGTATTGACTGAACGTTACACTACCAAATGGATCCTCATTACCAGGTGAAACTAAGACGCCGTTATCTAAGCGAGGACAACAAAGCGTACTCTTGTTAACATTGCAAATGTGAAAATACATACCTTTGATTGGCGGAACACATTGCCGATTATTTGATTGCTTGCAAAATGTTGAATTATAGAGAAATATTTGATGATATTTTCGAAGATTTTTATATATACTGGATAAATCCATATATACAACAAAAGTTCTTTTTGGATAGAAAAACCAAAGTTTAGAGAGACGTCTCGAACATGTTAAATTACCAATCATTATCTTTTTCTCACTAAAGTGATAAACGTCATGGTAAAGAGCGTTGTAACACATAAAAAACGCTAGATCATTCTTTGTGCCAAAGATCTCCGAAAAATTTTTATGATAGACAATATAAATATGGGTGAACAGCAATGGAATTGTCGGGAGAAATACCGTTTCAGGGCATTCATTTTTAATAATATCCATACACGTTCTGTGATCACAAACCTGATTGCAAGTCAGGTTGCTATCTTCATAAATATGAACAAAACATTTGATTGCAGACAAACATTCATTCGAGACCGAACTGTCTTGATTAACAAACATGGCTTGTATTAACAAATATTTTCGTTTCTCATCACAAGAACTAGTGTACTCATTGTCTTTGCATACCATATCTTCACATTTAAATGACATAGGAATGAAGCCGCATAGATTATTGACATTGGTCGGTTTTCTTGTATCACTACCGTCACTACATTCGAAATCATGCGTAACTTGATCGGCACGGAATATTTTCGGTATACAGTGCCCATTCTGACATTGAAATTCATCTTCATTGCATTTATTTAAATCAAGTTGCCAACAATTTTCTTCGTCAAAGTCACCGTTGAGACAATTCAGTACACCATCACATATTTCAGTCCAATCTAAGCAAACAGGATACGGTCCACGGTCACAATTCAGATGGACGTAACAAGTTAACGTAGTCGGGATATACTTATTCGCTTCATAAAATGCTTGAGCCAAACGAGTAAACGATAGATATCCCGAACTTTCAAATTCCAACTGGTACTGACATTTCGGACCAAACCGTGGCCATGTACAATTATAAAAAACTTCATTCGCTAAAACTTGATCATTGTCCGCCAAGGATAGCTTATCCGAATATGACTGATATCGTTCGATAATGTCAATCGGAGTTGACCAGATATACAATTGCGAACTTGTGACGTTTTGTTGATAAAGTTCGGCAAATGTGAAAGTTGAAGAAACATTAACGTTATCAATCGTCAAATTTGATGGTAATTCACTCAAACAAAATGTTGAGAGGCTACGAAAGGGGGGATTGTCTGCGTTTTCGATGAAACGTAAACAATTGTTCGAAATTGAATTTTTTTCACTGTCGTAATCCGTATGGTAAAGATTCAGTTGTGGTGCGCCATCGAGCGAATTTAGGGAAAGAAGAAAGAATAATAACGTTGTAAAACTCATTGTTTTGCAAAGCAAATGTCATGAAAATAGAAATAGTGCTGCGCTTTTTGTTTTCTCATTGAGAAGCACGACATATGCGAAAAGTTTGCTGACGGAAGCTACCTTATGCCGGTCATGATTTGCTGCTAACTGGCAAACAGTTTAATCTCGTTTTCAAACATTCGTGACTATTCAGCGAGTGCAACAGAAGATTAATATAATTAACAGAATTAAATCGTACTTAATTAAGAAATAGAACGCTTTGAATAGAATATTAAAGAGTGCAAAGCATTACCTTGACGATAAATAGAAATAAAATATTTTAACATAAAACCAAAGATTACAAGCGCGACAGAACGAAAAGAAAAGGAAAAAACCTGTTGGCAATATAATTAGTAACACATTTATTTCTCGCCATTTCAATTAATTAGTGTAGCTTTTGATTACAAAGGTAAATTTCATTTAGAATAGTTCGATTTCCTTCACAACATATTTTTACGATATGTTTTCGTTGTTCACATTGGCATATTCTCTATTCGTATTGTTAAAACTTTCATTACCAACTGCTGCAAATAAATCTCATAGTTTTTGTGCAACAGAAGCTTGCGTCATTGGGCAATATGAGCAAAGCATCGTCAACGCCATAATGGTTCTTATCATCTGCTCCATTCTCTGGTGCATATTAATGTTTTATATTTGTGTATTTACAAGCCAACAAAAATCTCGAACGAACGCAACATCTGCTAGTGTACATAATAGCATCGATTCAGCAACACAAAATGAAACACATGCGGATATGATGTTCGAATCGGGACAATGGATCAGTCGATATTTTCAGCGTGGCCAATGGCATAGATCGTATCTACATAAGATCGCTTTTGATATGAACCAGAATACTTTCGTCGGGTATGGTAATGATGATCTTGGACAATTTCGGACAATAGGATATATATCACTAACGTCGTCGACTATAAATATGACGCAGACATACGTTCGTGTTCTTCACGATCAAAAGATTGACTTAAAACATGAACTGACGATTGAACTGCAATGGAATGGAGAACAACGCGTATTTGTAGGTAAATGGACGAGTGAGTCCGATGGATATGAAGGAAAAGGTTCATACGAACTGACAAAATTGCAGTATCAAATAGCAAAATAAAAATACGTTGTTGTTTTACTTTAGCGGTTTGTTTTTTTTCACACGTTGAAAGCGATACCAAGAATAATCAATGATATGATGCTAATTACCAATTTGTTTCTCTTTCTTTTTCCAAATGTCGTAGGCTGCTGATGCTTTTTTTTTGTATACAATGGTTCGTTATCTAATGCTGTTGGCTGTCTTGATTTTCTTTGCTGAAGTGACTACGGAAGATCAGAACGAGAGATCGTATGTGGCTAAATGTACAGCAAAACAGTGCGTTACACTAAAATGGATCGCTTACTCTCTGTGGATTGTTGTATTGGCTGTCTGTATCATTGATACTCTTAGTGTATGTGTTCTATTGCGTTATCGGCATGCCTTTCGACGAACAAATGAATCATCGAATAGATCGGAACAGGAGTTGGCTGTTCCGCTAGCCGAGGAAAATATTTTCCAATCAGGACGATGGGTCAGCCGATATCATCAAGATGGGTCATGGTATAGTCCGCATTTTCAACAGATAAACTTCAGTGTGATACAAGATAGTTTGGAAGGCCATGGTGAAGACGACGTCGGGCGATTCAATATAATTGGTCACATTTCTAACGCTGCGCTTAAGATGAGCATGATCAAAAGATATCCATCCGAAGCTGACGGTTACGAAGTTAAGATTGATTTAGAATGGAACAGTCGGCAAAACGCATTTGTAGGAAAATGGTTTGTTCACACAAACACATATCAAGACTCCGATCGGTTTGAACTAAAAAAAGTTTAGGCTATGAAAAATGACATTCAATGAGGCGAAGACAATCATTCTCTCAAGTGTCAATTTCCAATTTTATTTTCTAATTTTTGTATACAATTTTCCAGTGTCAATCGAATTCGTTCTCGATTTTTAATCATACTGAACTTTCTCCAAGCAGTGAGTTTGCCTTCTTGAAGATAACGAGCGATAACATTCACATCTCTAATATCACTAATCAATCGAAAGTAATCGATCAATCGTGCATTGGGCACCATAGTTATTTGACCTTGAAATTCCTGTAAGAATAAAAACGACCAATCTTGTTCTTGAACGGCCGGTAATACATCTAACATGCCTAGAACACGCAGATACTTCTTCATATCTTCTTTCAAAAGTAGTTCAAATGTAGCTAGAAGAAATCCTCCACGATATGCGCCCCCACGTAAACGCCAGCCCGATGGGA
The DNA here is from genome assembly GCA_905250025.1 of Adineta ricciae. Lineage (NCBI taxonomy): Eukaryota > Metazoa > Rotifera > Eurotatoria > Adinetida > Adinetidae > Adineta > Adineta ricciae. Next base: position 168,395 of record CAJNOJ010000105.1, read on the forward strand.
GCCCACCTTGCCCACGCGCATTGAAAAAGAATGGAATTATGTGTGGATTGGTTTGACTAACTAGAAAATAACTACAACCAAATACCTCCGATAACGTATTCAATGGAATATCGTTCTCGAAACTTCCATCACGGAACTGTAATCGTTCATCATGCAATGGACGGTAACTTATTTCACCTTGGCGATTGATTATTTTTTCAATCAAATGAACTGGATGAATCAGGCCAGGCACAGCTGCTGATGCTAAGACAGCCGATGCTATTGTGACATTCGGTGTCGATAGATAATTGAGACAGAGAGGCGGCGAATGTTTTCGTGCGCTTGTTGCGGTGATGTTCAATATCCGACCAGTTTTTTCATATGCTTCTTTGAAAGTCAATCCAACCGTTCCTGGCCCATCGGCACCTGCAAACCACTGCAGTTTCTCTAGCCAACGATCTCGATCGAACATCGCACGATGCTTCACATAATTTTTCAGTCGATCAATCCAAGAAACATCGAAACAATTGAATTGTGATAATAAAATATTCGCTTCTAATGTCGATCGTAGTTCTTCATCAGATCGGGTGCAAACAACAGCTGCCACAACTGCTCCACTACTTGTACCACTGATAATTTTCGGCAGATATCCAGAGGACAGAAGTGCCTTAACGACTCCCCAATGATAATGACCAATACCAGCGCCACCTGATAGGCATAATGCTGTTGCACCGTAATGAAATTTCATTGCTTTCAACGCTTGTAAGACAAGTTCAGTCGATGGAATTTCCTGTGATGTACTGTTCACATTTATCATATCGATTGTTTGCAATTCAGTGTAATCGATCGATGACAGATTATCTGTTGAATGTGAACTTTTGATCTGAATCGATTGAGCTTGTTCGGTAAGATACTCTAAACTTGTAACAATCTCTTCAATATATTCCTCAATGACGTATTTCGTGCCAACTAAACTTTTCGAGTACAGATGCTCGTTGAGTATACCATTCATGTTTTTATTGATACACATTTGCAATAGTTTCATACTCTTTTCTAAATCACCAGATTCACGAGAAGTTTTTAATTCATGGGTCAACTTTCGAATTAGTGTATTATTGTAATATTTCGATTCCGAACTGGCTTTCCACACTTCTCGTCCGTGTAGTTTATCGGTTTCGTTAGCATATTCATACCATTCTTCATACGTTTCAGCATTGTTCAACATCGGTGGACGAATAAAGAGTGATTCGAGTAGCCGAATGAAGTACCGTAAAGATATATAAATAATCAATTCAATGATGATAAACGACATAAAACAAACAAATATCGGCCATTTCAAAACACGTTTTGTGCCAAGTAGATAACAGAAGAATACGACGATGCCGATGGTTACATAGAACGAATGCGTCGATGTTATGTCGTATCCCAGCCATTGAAATAATGTTTGTGGTATTATGACAAGTATTCTCTTTTGAGAAATAAAGTAATATATGGTACCAACAATGAATAATCCCATAAACATGCTGGTAGAAACAAATGAATCGAAATTAACCTGTTATTGTTAGATCTTCAAACTTTTTAAGTGCAAAACGAAATATTTTTTCTTTTCTCTGTGCGAGTGATAAACACTCCACTCACCTGTTATCAGCATAAATGAAATCACGTCGGTTTTTTACTCCGTTTCTCATCTATTTATTGAATTTACATTAAAAAAAGTAAAAGATAAAAAAGATACGAGCCAGGGGAATCTTTTCTATCTCTCCACTCACATCCTCAAGAAACTGAATCAAAGTGTTCCGTTATTCAATACGTGATCGAGTGCGATTCTGTATTTGTTTTTGCCAGTAACAAATCATGGGAAAGAAAACTAATTCAACAATAGTAGCTAGAACCGCACCTGTTTCTAAACCCACCGCAAACAAACCCCATAAACGGCCTAAGCCACCGATAAATACAATGATACAAGCACGATGTAATTCCGTTGCGTCCCGATGAATATTTGGAATACTCCGTAGCAAAAATATTCCCATTGCGAAAAGATATCCAGATATGTAACGAAAATGACTGTCAACTTCGATTGAATAGTTCTCGGACTTGAATACTAAATTCGGTTTGAGAGTTATACCACTTGGACCCAAAAACATTCCTTTGAATCCAACGAATATTGGAACAAATGCGCTCAACGTAACTACGATTTTCAATGCTAAACTCTCATTTATCTTCACCATTGTCTTCTTCTTGTCGACTAAGAGTGAAAACATTCGTATCCTATCTCGATTCTGTATATAAATATTCTTCTTATCACAGACAACAAACATGAATAATGAAAAAGACTATACACATGTATACACACATTTGTTCAACAGTCAAACGAAACAAAATATATGAGAAGAAGTCGATCGTTTTATTCATCACTTGAGAAAAGAACATGAATGTACATTTTATATAATATTATCATTTGGTCCCAAATCCATCATAATACAGTTTCTACAGCACTTAACGCACCTTGTGCAACACAGATCATATTCGGCACAACAAAGCACTGGTCTTCGATAACAGATCAACGGTCGAGCATCAACACAAACAGTGGGCGTTGGATTTTCACATATGATATACCTGTCTGGTTCTTGAGTAAATGTTATATGAATTTCACTACCAGGATCGCAACGAAATGAGTACTCATATTCACAACATAACGCCATTTTTGCCAGGGAAAGTATATGGGGAAGAATTTGATGCATCAAATGTTTATATATGCGTACGACGAGAATACGGAAATAGCTTGATCGAATCAACAAAAACAACTAATTATTGATCGAAGTATGTCCAAGAAAACTATCACTTTCAACAAACGGAACTTACTAGAAGCATGACATTGATGTCTATTAACAAGTTTTGTTTCTCTAATTTTTATTTATTTGATATCAACCTTGACAAAAGTAGGTAAGTGTTCAGTAAACAAAATGTACGAATAGAAAAAAAAAACGAAAATTTTATTGTTGATGACATTGAACACCTTGTCTGTGATAGTGAGACTCAGCATCGTCGTCGTCGTCGTCGTTGTCTCCGCGGTGATTACGTTTGAAATCTTCTCTATTCATATAGTATTCATTCATTTCGGGTTTTTCATAGCGCTGAGTATTGTTCAATTGAATTCGTTTTTTCGCTGGAAGAATTGATTCTAATTGCTAGAAGAAAAACGAACAAAATTCGCGTCAATCGATGTTAAGAAAAAGAAAAGTGAAACTTACCACACGTTGACTCTCAGTTAGATGAAAGTTCGTTTCATCGGGGAATTTCACATCAAATTGAATGATCAAATCACCGTATGAATGTGTATTTCTATTCGGCATTCCATAGCCTTTGAGACAACGATAACTATTCGGAAGGATAGGCTTTCCTGGTGGATGATCAATTAGAATTTCGTGATTGTCTAATGATTTAATTAGACGTTGAAAACCGCATAGGCATTCGGTGAGATTGATCTCCATTCTCATAAATAAGTTATCATTCCTTCGTTCGAAAAGTCGGTGAGGTTCTTGTTTGAGAATAACAAACGCCGTTCCCGGTGTGCCATTCGGCTAAAACGATTCCAAAGGAAAAAGTGAGTAAAAGAAAATCGTCGTAAAAACTTACAATCTGATGACCTTCACCGTGAAATTTCACTGTTTCACAATCTGCACCACCTGGTACAATATTTACATCGAGAATTTTTTCTTCTCGATTGACTTTCTTTCCATAACATGTTCGGCATCGATTCTTTGGATCGGTCATATCTCCACTTCCATGGCAAACCGAACACTCACGACGTGTTTGGTGAATAAATGGGCCAGCACGATGAATGGATGTTTCCATTCCTGTTCCATCACAATTTATACAGCGACGGGTGACACCGTCAGAAGAACCAGTACTATTTGAGAATTCATTAAGATTTTTGCTTCGTTTGACAGGAAAAGGTCTCAACATACCCTCGGCAACTCTCACAAACAACATTACGATCGATGACAGCAACTCTTGTACTACCGGCGTACAATTCTTCCAGAGTAACTCTACGATAGAAAAACAAGAAAAAGTGAAATCGAGATATTGTTTTTTGTTATTTTACTGAAGGACTTGTTTGATATCTTCGCCTTTCGTTGATCGTGTCGTATGTCGATGAGTTGATCCATGATCGAATAGATTGAAGATGTCAAATACTTAAAATAACAGGAAATGTGGGAAACTTAGAGACAAAGTTGTTTTGTATTTACTTACTGTCATTGTGGAAACCTGGAAAATGAAAATCTTGATTTTCCATTCTCGATTGCATTCCTTTTAGTCCATACTGATCATAGGCTCGACGTTTTTCAGGATCACTTAGAATATCCCTTGCTGCATTGACTTGCTGCATCTAAATCATCCCGAAAGATTAACTATCAAATCTCTAGCTTAATCAATTTACCATTTCATGACTTCCACCACGATCTGGATGATGTTCCAATGCTTTTTTTCGAGCAGCTCTGGTAATTTCATCTTGTGTTGCAGAAGGTTCAACTCCAAGTACGTTGTATAAAGTCTTGTCAACAACCATCTTTCTTCTTTAGAGGAAAATAAAAACATAAAGTAGGTAGTAGATTACATTTTTTATATATGCATGTTGGCTTTTTCCATGATGACTCATTGGTATTGTCACAGCAACTTCTATCGTCATTTGTTTCTCGAAGAATCGAAGAAAAAGAACAGAAAGAAAGAACACGTGGGTAACGTATCGCACTGCGCTAAAGGATTTCTTCCGTAGAATTTCGTGATGTGAATAGTGTTATTGTCAATAATGTAAGGATAAATCCTTTTGCTTCATTTATCTTTATCCATAGATACTTTGTAGAAAATACAAAAAAAATTCTCAATAAAATAAATGTTTCTTCCTTCAGAGAAAAAGAATAATGATAAAGTTTAATCCATATCAACAATAGGCAACAGTGCAAGAAATTGTTGCGTTTTTTTATGTTTATCACCAAAAGTTTTCTTCATGATTCTTTGAGCTTTTGAATAATATTCTTTCGCTTCATCGAGTTTACTCTGTTTTTCAGCAAATTCTTGATTTTGTTGTTGATCCCCTTGTTTCTCACCTATTTCAGCGGCTATTTTCAAGCAAATATCACCCATAGTCGTATAAACATCACACATCTCAATGTGATCCATACCTAAACTATCTACTAAAATCTGTAAAGCTTGTTTAACATGTCCATAAGCTGTATGGTAATTATTCATCGCTGCATAGACAAGACCAAGAGAATTAAGAAAAATGCCATATTTATAATGTTGATCGTTGAATTCTTTTTTGATAATGACAAGTGCTCGATCAATATGAACAAGCGCTTGTTTGTAATTGCCTAAAAATGAAGAACGAATCGAGTTTTACGATATGTCTTTGTTTCATTTTGTTTTCCTAACTAACCGGATTGAAATTGAACTTGTCCGATATTATGAAGAATTTCAGCTGCTTCGGAATGTTCCGGACCAAGTGTTTTTTCAATTATTGCGAGAGCCCGTCGATAGATACGTAGCGCGCCATCGTAATCACTTCTTTTTCGATCAAGGTTCGCTAGATTATTGTAATAGATGCCCAGTTTATAATGTTCTTGATTTGGACCGAATGTGTTTTTGATAATTTTTATTGCTCTTTCATAGAATGCTTGTGCTTCATTATAATCATCCTTTTTCTCTAATACGAGACCCATTGAATTGAGTATTTCAGCTACTTCAATATGCTTTGGTCCTAAGGATTCTTCTAATACGGTCAATGCTTCTTTGTATATCACTTCAGCTGTTTTGTAATCACCTTGCTAAAAACAAAACAACAAATTCTTGCAAGGATGAAGATTTTCTTCACACTGATGAGCCTCTGTGCAACAAAATAAGTGAAATCGATAGATTACCTTTCGATAAATATCACCAATATTTCCCAAATACATTCCGATTGACTCGTGCTTATCACCATAATAGTGTTTGGATATTTTTAATGCTTGTTTTAAATAATCCAATGCTTCGGTATATTTGCCTTCTTTCTTCAAAAGAATTCCAAGATTATTCATCACATCAGCAACTAATGGATGGTTATGACCATGCACTGATTCAAGTTGTTTCAGCGCTTTTAAATAGAGTTCATAAGATTCATTATAATTGCCTTTTTTTCGGAAAATATCTAAATTTCAATTAAAAATTATTTTTGAATTGGCGAAAATATAGATTCTGATATTACCAGCTAGATTAGCAACAATTTCTGACCAAAGATTCGAACTTGTATCGACTATTTCAAGCGCTTGATTATAACTCGAAATAGCTTGATCATACTATAAAGACAAAAATCGTTATAAGAGATCGAATAGTGAGTCTGAACGTACATGAGAACATTTCTTAGCAAGAAGTCCAATACTATTGAGAATTTCGGCTTTTTTCTGTGATTGATCATTGTGTGGAAGAAGTTTAAATGCTCGCGTAAACTTTTCCTGTGCTTCAGTATATTTTGCCTGTTTAAGATAAATATGTCCAGAAGCCAAAAGTAATTCGATACGTTGAGGATTTGTTTTCGCTTTCAAATNTTAAGATAAATATGCCCAGAAGCCAAACGTAATTCGATACGTTGAGGATTTGTTTTCGCTTTCAAATAAACATCTGTATAAAGTTCCAATGCTTTATCATATTGTCCATCATCTTGTTCAATCTGTGCACTTAAAATCGTGATATTAAACACGTTTTGCATACCTTTAATCATTTTTAAACATTGTCGTGCTTCATCATAGCCGTGTTCTTCATGAAATACTTTGGCTAAATCGTACAATTCATTATCCTTGTCTCTTGTACGTGCTTTTGCATTACTATACTGTTGTAATTGAAGTCGTAATTCAAATAATTTCTGTTCTCGTTGATACTTTAATTTTTCCGGTGTATAGGAACATGTTTGTTTGTGGTGAATCAAATCACTTCGAGGTATTTTAGCTGAACAACCTTGCAATTTATTAGGACAATTGAATTGAATATTTTCAATGAATTGTTGAATGGCAATGTTAGTTATGAGCGTTTGTTCGGTCAATGTCGTTGAACGACATCGCGGACAATTTGGAGCAAATGTTCTCAGCCATGATTGAATGCAAGTAAGACAAAATAGTTGATGACAACAAGGAGTTTCTCGAACATCAGTTAGATAGTCACAACATATGCCACATTCAATCAAAACTTGAAATTCACTTTGTGTTGCAATCATTTTTGTTTTCAAAATCAATAAAATGAATTTTTACTCGACGACAACATTCGAATTTTATATGCTCTAAAAGCAAAACAACAATATATGTCGATGTATGTGAATAAGATGGTGAACAAGTATTGTATAATTCGTTTTATATCTTGCAAACTAAGTACACATTTGAAAGAAAAGAAATCAACGCCACGTGTGTGTTGTGCAATTTTTTATTTGCATTGACGACATACATGTGATTGTATTTGGATAGGAGCAATATTATCAAAGTATTACGAAATTGGGTATATTTTGTTGTAGAAAAATATGCATGTTGATTCTTATCTTATCAGTTTATTTTGCATATAATGGAATGTGTGAATATTCATTACTAGAAAGGTTATATTGTGAAATTTTCTCTTTAAGGAAAAACAAGGTAGAAAGTAATTCTTCATATCTATCGTGATATATGTTATTGAGTTCAATGTGACTGTTTTTTTTATTAAACAAACGTAGTTTAATACCAACAAGTGAGAGGTGTGAAATCTTCGAGCAACGATCGTTTGCGCTAGATGTACGAAAAAATAAAATGGTACGAAACGTAATTTTCCTTGATGGAACACGTGAAAAAAGTAATCTAATATAAAAATCAAGATGAATCTTTTGAGATCGATTGATATTCATCTATCGATATTGTGTTATTGGTTTAAACTGGATACTTAGAGGGATATTAATGTTCATGAAAACGACAAATCACGCAATCACACTGCTCGAGTCGATTGATAGACAAAACAAATCACTCGGAGTACCGATGGTTTCGTAGATCAGAATGATATATTATGAGAATTAACCCAGCTACTGAGTAAAAACATCCGTCGAAATTTTGAGAAATCAAAGTTTTATTCTATTATGAGGTGCAAAATCCACAATAACGTCCCGTGCCTGGAAAAAAATAGGAATACATAAATTTCAACGATAACAATCAAACTTATCTTCAGTCGTGTTGTCAGATATTTGTTCTTCATCATTATAGCATGAAAGATTTATTACACATGAAAATTCGTCGAAAATCACTGCATTTCTTCAGGTTTTCATCGATACTTCCATGACAGTTTCACCACAAGGATCGTTCGACAAACACAACAACTATAAGATAATGACTCGCATACCATTGATTTATGGATACCCAATTCAATCGAAGACGTGTAACAAACAAATATATAATTTACGATGCGCTGATTTCGCCTAGATATCAACATATATAAGTACGTTTGATCACAAACTTTTTTAGACTAAGTGTAATATGATACGATTTCTCTGTTTCTTTGTGCTGTTTACTGTCGTATCAGCAGGAGGGATCCTCAGTACGTTAATGCATGGTGATATTGAGCATTTCAATGGTACCATTTCTCTGCCGAATGCCATCGAAGAAAACGAAGAATCATCATTGCCTGATTATTCTCACCAACGTAGTTTTGCCGGTGTTACAATCAATACGAATATTTTCACTTTGTTTTATTATAAGAACAGTCAAATATATGTGTACAACACATTGGCCAATGAAAATAAATATCCCAACGATCCGTCTCGATGGATATTCTACTATATTCCAATAATGGCTCCAGTTCGAACTTCATCGGACGCAACCTGGGCATGGTCAATAGAAAACGAAGTTCGTGTCAATCTTATGTTGGGTGACCGAGAAGTAGAAGAGACGGCACGTGAAGCCATTGCCAAAAAGTTCGACATGAAAATAGCCGAATATGCTAAATATTGGGATATCGCACCGTTGATGATAGAATCTTTGACTGCTTTCGTTGTAAAAGGCAGTAGTTCACCGATAGCAGGTGTACAACCTTATCATGCCGTTCATCCGAATTCACTAAATATGATTTTTCGATTTCCCTGTTCAACAAGTACGAATGCACGCGATGTTGCAAGATTGATTGCCAATGGAGAATATGATATTGAAATCGCGTTCCATTTTGATGGCTTCAAACAAACGTCAACGTCACTGGTATCAATCACCGCTGAACAATTGAAAAGTATCACCAGTAAGACAACAGCTGATGGTGGTAATGCAGATGCAAAATATATTCATCGTAGTCAAACTTCCAAGTTTGTTGGAACCTATATCACAAACGTGAAAAAGTTGATATACTCGGAAAGTTCAAGCGTCGACACACAATCATTATCGAAAGGATTGGAAGATCAATTTATATCATTGTTACAACAAGGTAAAGCAATTAAGAAACACAAACCATACTCATTTTGTTCTTTTAGGAATGGAAAGTGCGCAACAAAACATTGTTAAAGCTGGTCATTTCAACGAAGTATGGTCATCAGAAGATTTACGTCCGGATCGAATCACGTCAGAGCTCAGTAAATTGTTTACGAAGAATGCTTCAGATACAGCACATCATACATCATCTGATAAATATCTAAGTGTCGACAAACAACATTTAGAAGAACTAATCGCAAGCAGTTCGAAAGAAGGCGGAGCCGGCGTGTCGTTTCTCGGTATATCGCTTGGTGGTAAAGGTGGTTCATCCTCCTCATCAAAAAACACATTTTACGATAAGTTGTCACAGATCAATCATGACAAATACTCGCAGGATGACGTCATCAATTTGCTCAGTGAACACCAGGCCGAATTTGCTTGGGAAGGTGAAAAATTCGTGCCGAAGTCATTCCAAGTTTACAAAACGAGCGATTTGACAGATAGTTTACAAATCGCTCTTGTCGCCGAACAAATCACCATTGACAAAAAACAAGGTGCTATCATACGACATGTCAGCACAATGAATACACCACAGTGGGTATCAGACGATAAAGGAGCTCTCAGTCCATTCTTAGTAGGTGAGGTAAAACTTTATACTGGTGTTGACACACCATCGCCATCTTGGCTCCGATGTGACGGCTCTGCTGTTTCCCGTATCCAGTATAAGCGTCTTTTTGCAGTAATAGGTGAACGGTATGGTCCGGGTGATGGTGGTGAGACGTTTAATTTGCCGGATTTTCGTGGACGAATTCCTGTCGGCGTTGATTCTAACCGAACGCACATAGAGTTAGCAAATGAAATAGGAATATCCGGTGGTAACACAACTTATCAGCTTACACCCTCTCACATACCAGCGCACACTCACGACCAGGGATCGTTGTATGTAACAAAAAATGGTACTCATAGCCATGATATAACGGATCCCGGACACAATCATGGTGGAAGAACAGGATCCTCAAAAATGACTAATGGTGGTTGGGGTTTGACTCCAAAGGGTTATGGTAGTGATCAAGGAAATCATGATCACACAATCAACACAGATTATACAAGAATTACAATATTATCTGCAGATGACCATTCACATGAAATTTACGGTGAAACGGGATCATTCGGCAATGCTGAACCATTCACCGTCATGCCACCATATCAAACAATTAATTACATTATTTACGCTAACTAATGTTTCATGAGATATGATGACTAAAATTCTTCTCAATCTGTTCTAACCTCTAGAAATGAATTTTCAATAAAGCTATCATTTAGTACTGAATTAATCTCTTCATATAGTTCAACAAGTAGATATTCATAAAACATCATAAAATACAGATCACATCGAAAGATTATACGCCGTACACTCAATTCACATATACAATTGAGACATAATATCATCGATATTTAATTTTTCCAGTAATTTTCGATTTTTTGGTAACTTGATTGCATTGAAGAAATCTTCTCCATTGAAGTTTTTTCTTCGAAGATCTGATTTCATTTGAATTAATAATTCTACCAATTGATGTCGACAGCCACGAACTTTCAAACAAATATGCAGTAATGGATCATTGCCATCCTCATCCAATTCATCAATAAGAAACCGTGATACTCTCAATACCTTTTTCAATAATTTTCGTTCTTTCTTCTGTAATAATATAAATACGAGCTGCTTACTCGTCAACCACGTTTCCACAGGTGTTTCATCAAGAAATCTCCGAAACACCAATCGTTCTTCCTGACTGCCTGTCATCATATTGACAATAGTTCGACAATATTTCGGCTGATTAAAGAAGCATCGTACATGTGGAATACGACGATATATATAAAGAATGACATCGTCACGTTTCTTTTTCATTAACTTTTTCAAAATCGATTGAAATCTATCATTCAAGTCGTCAGACCACGAAGGTACTTGTGCTGAAATATATATATCAACGATAATTTTGAATATTTCCAGTTGAATTGTTTCAATCATTACTCCACTTCTATTGACTAGTTCACGTGAAGGTATAAAATGTAACATATCGAAAAGATTTTCTTGAGCGGATGCTGAAACACTGGAATGTATTCTTTCGTACTCAATCACAAAAAGAAGTAAATCCACTATTGCATGATAACAATGCATATTAACAGGGAGAGTCAATTGATCATAGCAATAATATCGCGCTTGAAAAACAGAAAAGATGAGAAAGAAAGAAATGCTACATAAACTGTAGATATAAAAGTCCTCATTGGTTAAGACCCGTGGATTGGAAATAATCAAGGCTTTAAACATTTGTATTTCTGTACTAAGCAAGTTTTTATTAGTAGAATTTGGATAACAAAGCTCCGAAAGTAATAATCGATTAATTGCCTTGCAAAAATTGAAATCACTCTGTGCAGAACCATCACATTCAAGATATGCACCTCTTTCTAAAACTAACGATTCGATTCGTTTCATATCCATCAAATTGACAGGATAGTGTATCAAGTTGCGAAATATTTGCTGTAATTCATAACTATTCGTGATTCGCTCGTCATTAGGAATGGAATTTTGTATTGATTTGAACGTTGTTGTATAGACATGAATGTCATCTTCACATCGTTTGTGTTGTTGTTCGATATGGAAGGAGATTAAAGATTGAAAGTATTCACGAAAGTCCGGATCATTGACGGAACTGTTTACTGCGGCGAACTGTTGAGAAATTCGGTTGAACGCTGCGGAATTGTAATAAATATTGAAGAACATATGATATGGATCGATGCATAAATAATCGGTTAATAGATGTAAGCGTTTGTCGATTAGGATTTGGTTCAGTCGGCGATTCAAGCCAAGAAATGTGCGAAATATTGAGTGAACATCTCCAGAATATTGAAAAATGAGCATTAAAATTTCATCAGGTAAGGTTTCAAAAGTCGGTGACATGATGTTTTAGCATTGTCAACAAAATTTGTTTTCTTTTGTCCGCGCACGTGTCGTTTCGTTGTTTCGGTAATTTCACAACATTTATTAAAAATTGCAATTCATGTTGATACTTGTCCCGTGTTACTAGACATCTTCGTATTCTTTCTCTCTGTTGCGATACAGCTATTCAAATAGAAGGATGACATACCTATGGTGTAATACCTAAAATGGGTATAAAATATCAGCATTTCGCATGTTTTTTTCACTGCATCTTCAAAAAAAGAAAACACGCTTTCGAGCGTTTATTCTCCGGAGATTGCTTTTCGCTTACTTCGATTATGCAACACGGAGTACATAGCTTCTCGATAGCGGTGTCACCATACGACTCGATTGTCTTTTAAGACGTATCTTGGATCGTTGGCTGGACACCGCATCTTTATATCATTTTTCTTTCTCTCTCTCTTTCTCTTCCGGACTGACAGGCTCATTTCAGTTCCTTTCGAGTTTCCAAATATAGCGGCTACACAATCGTCTCTTCCAGAGACGCTCAACACATTTCGATGTGTTGTTTGTAGTGGAAACGAGATTGCTGACATTGAAGTGATTACCGGCCGGTCCACTGGGGTGATTTGTGCATGATCTAGTGATACATCATTAATTTAGACATGACACTCATTTCACTTCATCGGATCCGGTTCGGCATAACGACGACTATTCCCTTAGACTCAGTATAACAAAATACCGCACGAAAAAAGGATTGACATGATGATAATAATCACTTCGGGATTTTCTCCTCGTCACGAGTAATAAATGTAAACATTCGCTTGTTTTTGTCATTCAACCATAAAAAATCATTGACGTATGTGCACTAACAGGCTGAGCCTACGTCATTGTATTTACCTACAAATGATTCGCATGAGGAACTGTATAGTTGGAAATTAATATGATGCAAGGGAAAAAAATGATTATTTCTTTTCACGAAATGACACTTGAAATTCGCCCTAAGCATGAATTAATATTTCAAGGTAAAAAATATACGCGAGTCTAAATTTAAATAATCTTCTTTAACAAAGGACCTTTCAATATTGATTCGTCAGTAATATTAAATCTAGCAAACCGTGGTGATGCTTATCTGGCTTTTCAGTTCAAAACCAACGCATCTCCTAACTTGCGATCAACAGTCAAACGAGGATTTCTAGAGCCTTATGCCGAAGAAAATGTCAAAAGTACGCTCATTGATGCAATAACTATTGTTGACAGTCGGATTCCTTTCCTTCACTAGTCATTCTCTTACCCGAAGAAGCTGATCATCCATACAATGAAAGTTCACAATATCAAATGACTGTTCACTGGACGATTATATCCGACATATCCATGAATGACATCGATAATTTTGTAAGGTCGCCTTTTTCTTATGACGCAAAATATGGCAATACGTTATCTTTTTGTAGTGGAAGAGTAATGCGTCCAACAATCAAGATATACACCATATACATTTGAAATGTGTTTTTACAAACGAAAATTCAGTCGAAGTACGTACGTATATGTATATGAGAATACAATCCAATGCGTTCTGTATAGAGTTTTGCGCTCAGAAATAATACAAAACAAATTTCTCAAGGAACACAGACGTCACCGATGATTCCTAAACGTTCCGCAAGATTCTTTTCCGGATGGACACATAATTTCATACACATTCATCCTCATCGTTCTCAAAGACTAAACAGCGCTGAAAACCCTACTTCAATTGAATCGCCATCAATACAAGTAAGAATTCGAAAAGCGCTCTCGGTTCTACGCGTAAATACGCGATAATTTCAGAAGAAAAATCGCTTCCTCTCACGATTCAAAAAGACGAAACCTATATCAGTCACAATTGGTCACGGAACCATAAGTGTTGAGCAAGGCGATATAACCAAACAGAAGGTATATCATATCAATAACTTTTATGAACAACATCGAAAACGTTCTCCTTCTTTCTTGTCAGATTGATGTGATCATTGGAACTTTGATAGGCAATACCATAGATCGAAAAATCTTAAAAGAAGCTGGCAACGAAGCAAACGATACTTTTGCCAATGAATACGAACGTAATCCGCATTCGCTGATTATTTCAACTCCTCCAGGTCACTTGAATTGTCACCGTATATTCTTCATCAAATGGGACCCTTATGCCAACGGAATACAACTTTATCAAGCGATCGCTGATTTCGTATGGAATATTGTCCAAAATGTCATCGCACACGATTTCCAATCTGTTGCAATTCCAATCGGTGGAGATCAAGAATCGACTGATACGCTGAAAATTATCATCGAAGCGATGATCAAATCCATTCAGAAACAAATCATCATAAGGAAATTATCGATATTCGTTAAAATTATTGTAGAACCTGATGAACAATTTATCTACAACGCACTTTGTGAAAAGATTTTGATGTTGTCCAACGGTAATAACGACCAACTTTATTCTGAAAGATTTTATTTTCTCTACCTGTTTTAGATGACTTATCAGAAGCAGCTTTACAGTCAGTTGCAACATCGGAGCTAATAGAAAATGATCAACTATCTTATGTAATTTCTGAACATACCGATGAATATCAAGCAGTTCTGACTCAATTCGATGAACAAATGAGATACCTTTATACTCAGATGATTCAGATTGAACGTATTGAAAACAAACGTTGGTACTTGCAATATTTAGCACATAAAGACGAATTTAAAAGACGCTTGGGCGAAGATACCGAACGGATTCTCTATCATGGATGCGACGAACAAGCTGCTAATAACATCGTAACAAAAGGCTTCAGTCGAAATTTTGCCGGTCAGCATGGTGCCAGATGGGGATACGGTGTTTATTTCTCATCGAGAGCAAATTATAGTGCCGCCTTTGCGCTTCCGAATAATCGCGGAGAAAAACGAATGTTTCTAGCAAATATTTTGATTGGAAAAAGAGCACTTGGCGACCCATCTATGAGGGTACCACCTGTCGGCTTTGACTCAACTACAGATGGAAGCCACATATTTGTTATCTATCATGATGCGCAAGCATATGCTACTTATTTGATAGTATATAAATAACGCTTTTCATTAAATCGCGATTAGTTACTCGAAGAAATAAAAAAAAAGTTAGGAAAACAGTTTTGATCAGTCTATTTATAATCAGATCTTCTTTTTGGAAACAATCTAACTGAAAAGAATTGTAGGATTGTAGCCAGTGATATGCGGGTTCGTCTCTGACGGATTCGGTTGTGTAGTACTTTGCCGATCGGCGAATTTGATAGGGTTTGAAGCGCATGACTTTTTACCACATGAGGAACCTATTATGATGCATGTTACACTGAGAATCATCATTACGAAAAGGAGACCAAAGATTCCAAAGAAGATGCATAGACGTATCAACGGCGTTTTCCAGTCAGGACGATCCCACTTGACAGTTGCTACATTTTCCTGTTGATAAAAACACGGATAGTGACTACCAATCTGAAAAACCAAGTAATTGTAAAAGTCAAATATGACATTCAGAACATCTTACGGAAACTTGTGAATGTTGTTGTTCATTGTCATCTGAAGAGAACGTGTTATTCAAGATAGTTCCATTGGAAATTGAATAAGTCACAAGAAATTGTTCATTGAAGCATGTATATTCTGACGGATACTCCTCCTTAGTTTGACACGTGTGAGTAAAAAAAGAATAATGTAATAAACGACAGCTAGTATTCGTATACGCCGGACGATTTCTCACATAGTCAGCAGCCGATATGGATCCCAGCACAATACCAGGTATGAAATAAAGGAAGCAGATTATTCCTGTGATAGAGCACATATGAGTGCCTATTGCTCGACATGCCACAAAAAATAATGTGCTGTGCATGCCTATGTTTCGATGTACATCAATCGTTTGGCATATAAATATGATACTTCCTATCGATCACCACCAATAATTTCGTCGAAATCGGCAAGTCACATGTCATTACCCAAGCGTATCAATGAGACATAAAAGGAAGGAACACAACTGATTCATGTATTTATTTCCAACCGACATAATAAAGAAAAATAACTTCATACATAGAATAAACGATAAGTGATCAGTAAGATTAGAAGAATAACACTTGCGACGTTCATCGTTATTCCAAATGATCGGTAATCTGAATATTCAAGAGCGAAAGTGAGTCGACCAACAATGAACAAAATTCTGTAAACAGTTAAAATAATCAATTCATTCGGTTCAAGTACCGTACATAGAGCCAATGAAAAAATCCGTTTAATAAGTGACTGTTCAAGTGTATTTTGTAAAATACGATGTCATTATTCGCCTAGAACCTGCCCCTTTGGATCTAGTGAATTGATCGCAATTCATGAAACGTATCAGTTGATTACTGCGAGAATGACGATAAGTAATGGAAGTGTATTGTTGAATAAGAATCAAACAGTCATATCAAAACGAGTTTCTACTGACACATCGCCTGAACTACTCTTGATTCTTATTTTCTATGGTAGTCAATCGAGAAAAGCGAATATTAATATCAGAATTGTCACAATCATCGAAATGATTCGTCATGGGTCATATTTTTGTCATAGATGCGAAGTTCTTCTTTTACTTTACCATTAGTTTCGTGTGTCATTGCAGTTAGAAGAATGTACAACGTAAAAATAATTCAGATTTTGTATTTATATACATCTTTGATCGAGCTAAGCACACATGAGAACGCTGCAAGTCGGTAATGTATGTCCTTTTTCTGTTATGAGAATGACACATTGTGTGAAAAGGTCAATGGAAGATTAAAATACGATTTTTATCTAGGAAAAAATTGCTTCACGCATTGTTTGAGAACGAAATATTTTCGTTTTCTTCTTCCGTAGATCAGCTGCGCCATCTATCATGCGAAAGTCGTTCGTATGATCAACAGAAAACTATCGTCCTATGTTGCGCTTGCTGAGAAACCTCGTCTCATACGTGCAATAGTATATGCATTCGTTTTTTTTTCATATTCAATGTACATAATCCCATTGGCAGTGGTATCCAGCAATGATTGTTTGTCTATTCTTTGGTTATGTATCTTGATTTTGGATAAATCACAAGTTTCGATGTACATTTTCGAACTTTTGTATTTCAGATCTGATTGAAAACGAGTTGTACGGTCTTGATTCAGCGAACTTCTCTCTAAACTTTCATTTAAATCGTTATTTTCGTCGTTATCACCATGAGCAACCTTCCAGATAAGACACGTTCGATTCTACCGCGTTCATCTTCTATTACTTCAAAACACGTATTGAAAAGTTGCAGTGCTCTGATCGTCAGTGCTAGTGTTGCCGGACCTGTGCTAGTAAGGGATGGTTACAAATTGCTTCTGGTACTGATACCTTTGATGGAAAAGGTTATGTGTCTAACACTGGAATTCTTCGTGGTGAATTGACGAAGGTGCTGTATGAATACACTCGTAAAGACGTTGAGTACATCTTTGGTGACTATTCTTTGTCAATCAATGACCAGGAAAATCAAGTTCAGGTGACACTTGCCAGTGATAATAGCCGTGAGTTCGACTTAATGATCAGTGCCGATGGTTTTCGATAACCAATTACCGATTAGCTATTTGAATCTGTACGCTGCATACTTTACTATATCCTCGTCGTCAATCAGATAATAATTGGTCATATTAGTACAATCCACCCAGAGGACGAACAATAACACTTCGTCCTGATAATTAAGATGCGATGCGAGCAACATTGTCATTTCGTAGTTCAGAGCGCGGCTACAAAAATCACGATGTCGATAAGCACAAGGAACTGTTAAGACAGGGAATTCGCAAACGCAGATTTCGAAACACCGCGACTATTACATGGTTTGATAGATAAAAATGAATACTATTTTGAAGTTATCGGACAAGTTACGATGGAATGTTGGTCGCAAGGACGAGTTGCTTTAGTAAATGATGCGGGTTATTGTCCTACTCGTGTCACTGGTATGGAAACAACTCTAGCTCTTGTTGGTTCTTATATTTTGGCTGGTGAAATCGGACGATGTCAGGATCATGTAGAAGCATTTAAACAATATGAAATGCTGATGCGTCCAATCGTTACTAAAGCTCGAAAAATATGATCAATAGCTTGATATATTGCTGCACCAGATATACTTGTTGCTATCACTCTCAGAAACGCTATATTGAATTTAATGGCCAAGGCTGTCGTTACTCGACCAGTCAGCAAGCTTTTGGAACAAAAAGCGGCCGATACAACGATCCTACCAGGTTATGATTTTTTATTGTCTCAAAAAGATTAGTGGATTTTTTTTGTGACTCTCATCGTTGATAATTTTACCATGATATACTAGCTATTATTTACACACACACTCGGCACGAAAGTAAAAATCTATTTTTTATTAATCAATAAAGAGTCAGATATATTAAGAGGTTTAGGATAAGAGTTAAGAGAATACATGAAATTATTTGTCAGTTACATCAACTGATGGCGGTGCTTGTAAAGGTTTAATGAGAACATGAGCTAATAATCCGAATGGAATACCCATTAATGCTCCTTTAACAGCTGAAAATGGACTCATTTTTGTTGGTAAGCCAATTATAAGGCCAGCTAATCCACCAACCATAGAAGTCGAGAATGTGAATTTATCAACTCGGTTTTGGTTTTGAGAATGACGAAGACGATAGGCTCGATCCCATATTTTATATTCATTGTATTGTTCTTTACTTAATTTTGCATGCATCAAGCCAACACTCAATGCCACGCCGACTGCAGCACCATAGATTGACGCTGTTCCAGCACGACTAAGAACTGGTCCAAATGAAGGATTCTTTCTTGATTTATATAATTGATACGGCAGTGCCGTCAAAAATGTTGCTGTCGATCCTAACTGAATGCCCTTATAAATACAATGTAAGGTCAATTCGCGTAATGAATGTGGAATTAATGCTCGTTGTTCATCATCCAAATCGGTCATTTTTGTATTTTACAAAATAAAAAAACACAATGAAAAAAGAACTTATGCATCAACAATGTAACCTAACGCGTTAGTGAGAGAACGAATCATATATTTAACGCATCGAGTGTCAATATAGCCATATAAACATAGTATGACATCTATTTGGAAAAATTATAAGAGCTATGTTTTCACTACAATCTTGTCGCCGATTGATATTTTTCGACGTGCGTCTGGTCCAACAACGATGCAGCCTTTTGACGCTGAATAATCGTTCTTTTTGTTATCTCCGTGAATTAAAAAATCGGATCTACCATACATAATGTTCGATGGAGATGGTGTTAATACTAACGTCATAGGACCCTTCGAGGTTCTTGAATCTGTTACTGTATACTCACCCTTAGGAATAGGACCAACACATCGCACCGATTCTTTATCGGGATTGTTCAATCCCTCGTCATTACCAGAATATCCGGAGTAGGAAGTTCCATCTGATGTGATAAATTTTCCTGTGGATTGATAGTAGGTAGCCATTATGTCTTGAAAAGCTAAACAAAAAAATTTGTTCTTTATGGAATAACTTTTCTGTGTGAAAAGGAAAAAGGCATCGCTCCTAAGTGGTTTTTTTCCTTCTGACGTAATCCTTTTAATAATACAAAGAATATGGGTGAAACCTCATTTAAAACAAACAATCAACACATTTCAACGTGAAAAAAATGAGTTATAAAAAAAACGTTCTATTAAGCAGTAGATGTGTTTTTATCAAAGTACAATATTTACATTCACCATGTAAGAGAATAAAAATACGTGCATATGGCGATATTTCAGACAGGTATGTAAATGCGTGTACAGGTTATCATAGGCTTTAAACATCGGCAGAGTAGAACTGATTGTCGTCTATCACATCCCGTTGTTTTGGAAGCATGGTATATAATGCAGAAAGGAATGAAAGCATAGTTATGAAGAGCTTTAAATTCGACAGATTCTGTCAATGAATACAAATCTAGCAAGTTATTTGAAGTATTCTTCTTTATGCCGCT
Source organism: Adineta ricciae (assembly GCA_905250025.1). Taxonomy (NCBI): domain Eukaryota; kingdom Metazoa; phylum Rotifera; class Eurotatoria; order Adinetida; family Adinetidae; genus Adineta; species Adineta ricciae. The sequence goes on from CAJNOJ010000105.1 coordinate 188,714, forward strand.
GAATCAATTCTACATTATGCATTCTCCAATAAAAATATAATAATATTAAATCTGTTTCAAACAAGAAAATGTTTTTGACACTATTCCGACAGTGCTGCTATGATTCTTTCTACTGCATGATTTCATGTAAGTGAACAGCAAGAACATAGGAACTAACTGAAAAGGATTGAGAGCAAAGTACATTCTTTAAACCTATAAACACAACTATAAAAATTTAACCACGAACCTTTTCGTTCTTCCGATCAGTCTTTATTGATGAGCACAAACAACAAGTAACACTTGTTAAAGTAGTAATTACATTCGAGCTGTATTATTTGGAATTGCAGTTGAGCGAGTAAGAGGAAGAATAAGTGGATGTATGCGAATCGGTTGAATCTTTTGGAAAACTATTCTTTTTAAATGAGGTGTTAACAAAAGTATTGATACATTCAATTGAACGAGAGATATGACACTTGTAAGCCAATTGATGCGGAAGAAAAGTGGCTGTTGTTCACCTGTAATATACTTTATTAACAAAAGAATAGTTGCAGGTATTCCAGCAAAGATTACGAGACCAGCTGTTAAAATAATCCGTTGTATGACGACGATGTCTCGTTGTTGTTGCCTTCGCATCGCTATTGGTTGCAGATTGCTTGATTCTCTCTGCACATATATTGTAATACGAAGATAGATTAAGGCTAATAATGAAGCAGCTATCCCATACATAACGAGAAAAGCCAATAATACACTTCGCGGACGATCGAGTGACATGTAACAATAAGATTCTTCAGTTAGGTAAACAACATCACGCCAGATAAGCATGGGACTTAGAAGAGATCCGATGACTAGTAGTTCCAGAAATGGTAAAAGGACATAGAAAAAAGATGAATGAAGCCATCGATGTGTGAAACGAACAATGCGACACAAACGAAAAAAAGCCTAGAAGAATCAATGAAAAAAAAAACAATCAAATTTTCAATCTCTAATCATTACTTGATTGACAAAACTCCAGAATATTAAGCTCACTGAGATGCACGAGAAATACGCGATGAAGATACACAATGGTGACGCGAAATTTTTGCCATAAAAATCACCGAAATAGGTTTGAATAGAAAATGAAAGCAGTATAATTGTATAGATCATTAGACACAAGTAAATTTCAATGGTAAGTAGAGTTGTTATTTTATGTTCTTTTTTTAAACGACGACCGCTCCAATGCCGAACAAGACATGAAAGAATGACAAGGGACATTAAACAGGACAAAGAACCTATGCCGATAGTACATAGATTCAATAGTGTTCCGATCGACAATGACATCCGACAGGTAGTCTTTGTTGATTAACGCGGTGGTGAGATGACAGGATCAAATGAACCTTGCAACTAGCTGTCAGAAGTAATTTAAAATGTTGTCAGAGGGCCGTTTCTGTTATAATACGAAGCGTTGCTACCAGGAAAGTAATGCAGATTCTCTCTTCTTTTTATTTAATATAGACATTTTTCCGACGTGATGATTTTCAGAGCGGATGCAATAATTAAACAAATATAGACCGAATAGCCAATGAAAACATCTATATGAAAAGTGTGATGTTCTCGTATCGTAGACTTCCCGAGTTCATGCGCCGCAACTCGTACAGACTGAACTTTTTCCGTATGAAACAATTACAAGTCGTTCTTCAGGAGGTTTCGGTAGATGTCTGCGACATGTGAACCGTTTTAATTCTATTATCCTTGGCTCTCGTCAGTTGATACTTGCTCAGAATTATTCGTAAAAGTACTTGAGTAAATTGAACATTGTTTTTTTTTCTTCAGAATTAGTCGTTATGTGCAGCACTCTATTTTTTCCTTCGCGCATACCGGCAACTACACTTGTGATGTGTTATTTCCTGTTTACTATCATCTGATGTTTATTTTTACTTTTCCTGATTTATCAAATTATATACAATGTACTGTCTCCTTTTAATTGAAAGTGATAATTAAAGCGTAAAGCACTTTCATAGCAATCTACCAGGAGCTTTCCTCCTGTTCCTCTTCTGTCTCTATTTTGATTAATTTGCGTCGTCATCATAATCATACGAATAGTAAATCAGAAAAGAATTATTTATGCACAAATCTCAAGCGTTAACTTTTGACATTTAATGATAGTCTTCACTTATTATGATACAACCGTGATGAGAACGGTAGATAAAAACAGGATTCAAAAGACTGCGGAAGTGTTGTGCCATGGATTCAATGGTTCAGAAGTTTTTGAATCAACACAAATCGATAGACAGATAAGCGACATTTACGAAGTTCACACATATACACAAAAAGCATGAGAAGAAGTCAAATGTTGTTGCTCAACATCTGCTGTGTGAATATAATTCAGGATCATTGTGAGTTATCGATTCTAGTGTACTATGTCTTCTTTCATAATTTCGGGAGAAACGCATGATGAACCTGACCAACTGTAGTATAAGCAATTTTAACACCGTTAATAGATCAACAATTAATCTCATAAGCGTTGTGGCAATATAGATAGTACTGTTTTTGGCTTGGTGACTAGAACTACATTTAGTCACTTGACATTCACTATAATCATTTTCATAAATGATTGTTGTATTTCATTGTTCGACCATGAGTTCAACAATAATATCTTCGATTGCCGAAGATACAGTGAATTCTACTAGCAAAGATCTATCAAGAGCATTAACTTTCATGGGCGAAGTTGCGTCACACTTATCATATGACTGGTTATAAAAACATTGAAAATCACTTTCCAACAACGATGTAACAACAAAATATTCACTATTCATACTCTCAACGTAGTAAAGGGCGTGTACACAGCTTTGAATAGAAAAAGTGAACTGGTGATGTTGAAAACGCATATATTGTGTATTTCGGAGGACCATTACTTTGTTGTCATAGAATATGTTAGAGCACTAATAGAGTTTATACAACTATGGATGACAAGACAAATATATCGAGAGAGAAATTTTTTAAAAAAAGCACTTCAGATGACGATTTTGACATATTAGCTTTTCGACTTCTGTTGAATAACAAGTATCATTCTTCCACTTAGAAGAATAGATGAGATATTATGTATAAGTGCGTGTTATTCAAATTTAATACATGAAAAATAAAGATATACTGCTCCTTTGTCGTTGTTTGTTATACCAATGCATACATATAGAAAAAATAAATCATAAGTTGATTCACGAGATGTATTCTTATAGGATTTGACCGGTTCTCTTTTCTGTCGTCCTTCTACTTTCAATTCAACACTGATGATTACATGTTCATATACTTTTGTCTTTTTCTATTAACTCGATTATTTCATTGTTGTTTGATTCTTTGGTGTTTTAGAACTGCGATACTAGTTAAACGCAACTGTGTACATTGAATTGAATGTCGCCCTTGCTTCTCTACATTGTTGTAAATTGCTTTTTTTATATATTTTTTTGTTTCTCGGATGAATAGCTTAAACATTTAAAAGAAATTGATTTCTATAAAAATAAAAATAGCAAGATGGGCGTAAATGTGAGTGACATACAAATGTGTTCCTCGCATTGACACTTGAGCGAGAAAGAAAGAAATTTAATAGCGCAAAAACTTTTGTATTGAATAATTGTTCGGATCAGCAATAGATAGATTAAATTATGCATTCAATTCTACAGGCCATGGCTGATTGAGTAAGGTGAAACTTACGTAGGATATCTTCTAATAAGATTCGAGTTTTTCCAACTACGATTCGCACTGAAGAAGTTTCCAACTAAGATAACATACTTTCCAAGTAGATCTCGACGAGCTCTATCGATTCCACAGATCGTTTTTTTCGGGCATCTCTCAAGGACCCCAAAAAATCCAAAAAATACTAAAAAAACGCAGTAAAAACTGCCCAAATTGCCGAAATCCGGCTACGATTCGCACTGAAGAAGTTTCCAAGTAAGACAACATGGTTTCCAAGTAGATCTCGACGAGCTCTATCTATTGCACACATTATTTTTCCCAAACCTTCCCTCCAGACCCCTTAAAATCCCAAAATACTACAAAAAAATGACAAAAATCGCCGGAATTCCGGCTACGATTCGCACTAAAGAAGTTTCCAATTCGGAAAACATGGTTT